>OMLM01018074.1:0-12906 GCA_900302695.1 Helostoma temminkii | reverse complement strand
TTTATAATTAATTACGATTACATCCATATTATTTACTTATTTGTCTTTCAGTCACAAAATAGAAGCAGAAATCAAATGCTGTAAAGGGTTTTAACCAACGCTCCTCATTTATAAGTTGGATTGAAAATGTGGTCTTAAACCCTAGAACTGCTTCTACCTTTGCTGTTATAGTAATGAATTCAATCATCCCTTTAAGCTGTAATTACGTTCTACTTGTTCCTATTCAGCACTGGTAAATTCTCCAGTGCTGCTCATAAACTGCAGGGAACTCACGCAGAAACTGAAAGCGAACGTTGAAAACAGTGGATGACCATTGTCCAAACGAAGGAAAAACCTCAGTAGTTGTGAAACACAGGTTACTGAAACCTGGGATGCTGTTACTCATTCACTGAATAAATGACTGCTCTTGGTTTTAGACTTGGGTTCCCTGTGAAGACAGTTTAGAAAAGGATAGATCACCATGAAAACCAAAGAGCTGTCTATGGGAGAAAAGAAAATCATTATCAATCTGAGAAAACATTACACAAACATTGGGTATAGCCAGTACAGCTACACCGAACATCCTGACAAAAGACGCTTCTGAAAAAGTTCAATCCACTAATCAGTAACCTCGTAGCCTCCTGCTAACATGCACTGAATGTGAAATATAGCTACATACACACATGTATCTCTGATACTTGTTCATAACAACTTGCCTGTAATCTTTTTAGGTAACAGCACAGCACAGTAGGAAGTAACAACAGTAAACACAGAACAGACCTTTAACTAGAAGGAAACAAGACAAATTAAGGAAAATTCAGAAGGACAACGATCCACTCTGCTTCTGAAACGCTCCCAGCGGAGAATGACGCCATGCAGAGAACGGAACAGAAGTGCGTCACAGCCGAAACACAATACAGACAGTCCTGGTGGAAAAGAGGGGTTAGACTAAACTGAACATGTATTTCACGTGCTGAAGAGGAAACATAAACAACAGCCATCACAGGCTCGATGCAGTTATTGCCCACAAGGGACTTTGAAAACAAAATTTAGTTTTATTGACTTATTTTACTATAAAACTATCTGTTCTGGTCATTTTGTTCAGTGATGATCATCTGATACAAATGATGCTCTGTTCAGCAGCAAGAACAAATGAATGACAATACACCCGGAGAGGACTGTTTGTCCTATTAATATTAATTATGTGTGAACACACATGAATAAAGCTGTATCTGTAACTGCAGTCACACTTCTTACATGTTCACTAGGTTTGACTTGACTTACTCTATTTTATGTAACTTTACTCCAGAGTATTTGCGCCTCAGTACATTTATCTTAAAAGCTTTAATAGTTTGATTCAGGTAGTTTTGATGTATCTCTTTAGATTAAACTGTAACATCAGATGTAATAATGTGGGGGATATTACTGTTATACATACATGAAGCATGTAGGATTAGTAGGATTGTTGGGATTTGTTTTGTGATATGTTCTTAATAAAGTTTAAATGTTAAAGCTTTAACACACACGCTACAGTATGCATCTTAAATTATAGACTGGATGTTGGACACGACTTTCTTTCTAAAGCTGCCATTAGGGGTCAGCAGAGCTCTCTACAGAGTGAGTGACTTGTTGGTGGGTAGTGGTCCAGGGTGATATCATTTTCCATCAGTTCCTCTCCCCCCCTCGCTACTCTGACAGGCAGCAGCAGAACAGATGAGGTGAGGTGGTGGAGGAGGAGATTTTTCCACTACCACATTCACCTCCAGGCGACCGCATCTGGAAAGACAATACCTCTAAAAAATAGGTCAGAACCAGCACTGATTCCTGGAGTCTGTGGAGCACAGTAGGCAGCTTAAAACATGCAGCAGGGAGGAAAGTGTGTGTTCATGGACATGGTTACACTGACAAAATGCTAACTCTTTATCTAATGATCCAATAAAATCAAAATACCCCCATGAATCTTTCCACAATGACACATGACTCACTCGTTTGTGTCTCGGGTCAGTGGGCCATTACATAAGCAGAAATTGTTAATGAGTGACGAAACTGTCCCCGATGTCCAAACATGTTTTAAAAAAGAGAAAAAAACCTGTTAATTTCTCTACTCTTAGTTTCCCTTAATACATAAATGTTTCTCCTGGTTGTCAGGATGAAAACTGAAATGCGTCACTGATCTGCGCTACAGAGAGCGGAGCTGCCAAACAGGCGTCCCCAGCAGTCACAGCATCTGCTCTGACACAACATCTCCACGCTGCCGCAGGACAACTGAACTGTTTTCTTTGACCTTCGGTCTCAGGATCAGACTGTTTTCCATCAAATAAACATGACAGTCTGACATATGTTACATAAATGAGTGGAGCGAGTTTGAGCTTCGCGCAAGGCTGCAAAAGTTTTGGTTAGAAATATTCAGTGCCAATTCAAGTCACTCATGATTTATGATTCATGTAAATTAAAAAATGTCATAAAATTAAACCTCAGTTAGCATAACACAGACAAGACAAGGCAAATAAAAATCTGCACACCAGGCACCACAAATAAGATTATGCTGCTTATTTATATTATTATATGAACCCATGCATGTCTGTAAATTAGGAATAATATCATGGTACTCAGTTTATCGAATTCTAATTCAGCAACAAATCACAAAAACACCATCTCACTGTGCTTTACAAAGTTTAAGACCTTACAGAATATCACATTGCAACTACATGGAATTATGTAGAGACATAAGAGACAGTGTAAAGGGAAAACTCCCTTTAATGGGAGAAACCTCCAGCAGTCCCAGTGGGTGTGTGTATGTGTGTGCACACAGTAACGATGGGTTCATGGCTCCTGGATTAACTTGACTAGAGCTCAAAGATGGACTGATCCTGACTGTCTGTGACCTAAGCCTGGGTCTAGTTTAACCTTCGAAGCTGTAAGTGTTATTATTTTCATGTGTCTTGTCTTGATTTTTACTGGATTAGCCGGGTTATGTTGAAATTGCACATTAAGACCGTCAGCTCCACTGTTGCAGTTATTCTGCTGTTGTCTCTGTAAGCAAGCGGGGCAACTCAGCTATTTCTTGTGCCTTATCCTGCTGTTGTGTTTGTGTGAGGGTTAAAGCTGAAATGTGATGATTGCTAAATGACAAAATGGAGGCTGATACTCCAAATAGGGTCTCCCAGCGGAGGCATATGTCAGCAAACAGGAGAGGAGGGGGGAAGCAGCTCAAAACCAGTTGTTCCAGAGACAAACTCTGAAAATTTCAGCCAGGGAAGAAACAACGATCTGCACAGATTATTAGCAAGAAAATTTACAGACACATTCTTCGGGACGTGTTTTTAACCCACCAAAGGAAAATAGTATGAAACCTTTAGGGGCACCACAGTCCAACCAAATTCAACCGTGAATCAGCAACCTTCTGTCACACGCTTGTTTCTCTACTCTACTTCTTAGTACTGATGGTGCTTGTCATGAAGGGGTTGAATAATTCTGCAGGAGCAATTCAAAGTTGTAGTTTGTGTTAAACTTGGAGGAGCCACTTTAGTTGTGTTGATGCAGTTTTAATTGTTCTTTTTTGATTTGTTCATTGTAAACAGATGAAAGATTGTAAATTCTGCCAGTGCACAAGAAGAAACCACACATTTCTCATTATTTTATGCACACAGACGTACTGTAGGAGTAGATTCACTGCAGTGACTAACGCTGCAGTTTGTTTTTCTCCCCCTTCACACCTTTTACTGGTCCACAGTTCTTCACACTCTGCCATCTGCTGTGGCTTCACAGGGATTCAGTTTACTCACTCTGCACCCATGACTTCCAAACTCTCCATCAGTGTCAGCTACTTCTGTTTGGACCTGTACTGACAAATGAAACTCGTTATGTTCATTTTCCACAGCTGTGGGGCACAGAGCACATAGCAGGAGAGTAATAATGAACCCGGCACAGGTAGAAACAGAGGCTGAGCAATAAGAGGCTTGATAGACTCTCTTAAAGAGTCTTTAAGATGACAGAGCTTTATAGGCTGTGACAGAGTGACCTTCTAGTGAGATGTAGCATGAAACATGAATTCACTTAGTGAATTCATATTTTTACTTCTATGTGGTGGTACAGTTGTACCCTTCAGGGATTCTTCTCACATCAGCCTTAAGGAATGTGCTCTACGTAAACTTTACTCTCCCAGCTTTACAAACTGTTTTAATTTATGTCCATTTACTCTGGTACTGGTCATAACTATGGTTCAGAACGTCTCAGGGGACGTCTGTGGAATGCTTTTGGTTGTTACTTGTTTATTTCCTGGATAAAAGTAGACAAACCACATTCAATGTCTTATAAGGCGTAAGTGGCACAAACAAATTGAAGGGTTTTAGGGAGCAAAGGGAAAAACCTGAGGCAACTCTCAGATGTTATAAACACTAAAACATAATCCAGAAACATTAGAATAACTTTAAAAAATGATCAATTATTTGCATCACAGAGCCACAAACTGCCAAAAAATAATGCATCTTTTGAGAAGTAAAGGCCAGTTAAGAACAACAAGCCTGCGAGCAACTACTGTTATATTTGTACAGGGAACTTTCTTTCCGGGAAGCAAACAGACAAAATGATAAATCTGTCTTAAATAGACTGTAAAGTTGGAGGATCTCACAGACAAACAAACAAATAGTGGTTCAACTGAATTAACAAATCATAAATACTAGGTTTTATTGCCTTTTGTTAAAAGGCCCAGGCTTTCTGGAAAACATTTTCTGTAAAAGTGTGTCTGTACATTTCTATTCCATTCTATAAAGAAGATAAAGTAATAGCAGTGTTTGCACTTCCCTGTATTTTCTGTATATGTTGGTTATGAAATGTGATCTGATCTTTACAAATATCAACAAACACAATATGTCATGATCTTTTATGTCTTCATTGAACACACCCATTAAGCATACAGAGTGATGGTGGAAATAGTAATTGAAACTGTTTTAATAACTGATTGAACGAACTTTGGCAGCAACATCCCCAACCAAACACTCTGTAGCTGCGAATTAGACCTGCACAAAACGTCCAGGAGGATTGGACCGTTCTTCCTCACAACTGCTTCAGCTCAGACACATTCTTCAGCGGTGGACAGCTCTACAGGTCATTGTGGAGCATCTCTCTTGGGCCGAGGCCTGGGCTCCATAACAGAGCTAATTACAAACTTTTGAGAAGCACATGTCATAGAATGATAGGACAAATAACCAGCTAAAGAATGAGACACTGTGTTCAAATGTTAAAACTGTTTTTGACATCACTGGCAAACATTAAAGCTGCAGACAAATGTTATACAAGAATATGAATCTGTAGAACCGCCTGCTGCGGTTACGCTGTCAGCCTTGACATTACTCCTCCTTTGTTCTATTAATTTATAACAAATGAGTGAGGAAACACAGGATGTGCTGCTACGCTGAACCAGAAGGGACACATATGGACAACTAGAAAATATTATTGGTCGCAGTTTTTGGCCAAAAGATGAAATGAACCATAATTTAAAATCACATTGTGTTCTTGTTAAACCCTGTTTCTAGAGAATTTTGGGACATTTTCTAAAATTCAGTAAAAACAAAAATTTGTGATTTGTTAATTCTCATTATTGGTTAGGATGGAGGCATGTGTCCCACTGTGTAACATTAACGCTCTTTTTATTTATTTTTTTATTCTTGCTGGGTACAAGACTCCAGCTGCTTGACATCCATGGTCACTATTGTCTGACTTTCTTCTTCATGATGCACCAGACATTTTCAGTAGCAGACAGATGTGGACTGCAGGCAGATGAGTCAATCACACACACTCTGTCCTACAATGCAGAATAAAGCCTGGCATGGTCCTGCTGAAATATATACTGAGTTTTCCTGGAAATGTAGTCTCCTCAGTGTGTCTCCCACATCACCCATGGCAGTGGTGCCAATGAGGCCTCATGCCGATATGATCCTGCCTTTTGCACCTTTCACTCCTAAGGTTTTATTCTTCAGAGAATCCATTGCCGTTTTCTCCTGAAAACAAAGTGAAACCTGGACTTGTTGGACCACAGAATTCATTTTGACTGTCTTTGAGATTTGGCCTGAGCAGATGTTTTGACAATCCTTCAAGCATCACTGTACCCTGGCCAACAAATGACAACGTATAGCTCGCCACAGAAGCGTTCATTGAAAGAGCTGCTAGTATGCTTAGATGGCATCCTGTTCATTGGTTAATAACTCATTTAGTGAGATTCCAGATATCAACCAGAGCCTGTTTTAATTATATCAGAATTCCAATAGAAAGTGGCCTTGAAAAGATGTTACTTTGATTATTTATAGTCTATTTTACATAACAAACTGAGCTTAAAACACGTAGGACATTTTAAGTGTCGTTTTTAAGTGGGATGTGTTTGTATCCCGTGTTATGTTGTCCTGGTGTTTATGGGATGTAGAGTTCGACGGTGGAAATAATCCTGTCAATTTTCTTGTTTTTATCTTTATGACGGCCAGTGCTCATAGTCTGTATGAAATTTATTCTGTCACGTAAGGTCGTAAACCAAAGCACTGGAGGAAAAAGAAAAAGACATGGTGACGGCTGTAGTTAGAGTCAAACATAACAAATTTCCCTGAGGCAAAACACAAATCTGCACCAAATCTGACAGTCCCACAGTCACGGTGTTTCGTGGCATTTCGCTCAAAACTTCTCAGTAAAAGTCACTGGGCCTCATTCACCAACATCTTCCTCATGGTGTTTTCGACAGGACGGTGGGGGGTGGGACCCAAATGCCCAAACTGTAGATACCAGTTACTAGTCAACCATAAAATGAATAAATCAGGATGTGCAGCTGTACCTCGACCCTTTTCAGGTGTACTTCAGGATGAGTCAGGACCAATTTTGCTCGTAACTTCATTCTTGTTGGGTTCAGAAGCAGAGACAAGCAAACAAGCCTCACATTTAGTAGCGTCAGAGGTGGATATAAAATAACACACAACTGATGAAGTGAAAGTGAAGTGAAAAAGGAAAAAGGAGAAATGTCTTCTTCGTAAATGAAATCTTTTGGTCATCCTCTGGAAACCATGAATGTATGGACGTTACATGACGATCCATTGAAGAGTTTTTTTATCTTAGACAACAGTGGCTATTGTCAACTTCTTATCCCCTGAGGAAGCTAGGAGGCAGCGTCATGTGGTGTCAGACATGTTTGTGGTTTGGTGTAGAGAGACCGCAGCTGTGAACTCAGGGTTATATTTTGTGAAACAGCTCAACAGCAACTTTTGTTTTGTTTCCTGTGTGCTCCGGCAGGCTGTATTTATCCTCACACAGTCTGACTTATCTCCACACGTTTCAACAGCTTCTTCTAATGTTCCTGGTTCATATACCACAGTATTAACTCTGACAGGGAAGAGTGAAGATGCATATAATAGTTAAAGACTGGATGACAGATGCAGCTTAAAACCAGTTTGTAGTTTTTCTTTTCTTTTGGTTTGGATTAGAACTTTTGTCAAAGAAACATTTTATTTCCATCATTAAGCATGAAATATTATAAGAATAAGGTCTGAATCATTCGAAATGCATGTTTAACAGCTGGTTTGTCAAAATGCGCCTTTGAAAAGCACCAAATTAAAACAAGAGCACTAAACATAACACTGTCTATTGTGATTTGATCATACTTTTTATTATTTATTATTATGTTTTTTTTTTCCTCGACCAAACTAAAATTTGCCTCAACAAAGTTAAATTGTGTTGTAATAAACTTTCAAACTGATATCACCCAAACTAATAGCGGAGATGATTGCATCCCAACTTTGTGGTTGAAGATATGATTTTATGATAAGTACAACAGCCGTCATAGACAAAATGTCCCCAGCGTGGACACACACTCTCATTTAGTGACTCTATTTACTACTGCTTGTAGTAAAGACTATAAAACCAGTTAACAGTTTTTAGTTTTTTCTCAACTCTACCAGTGTATTTCAAACATAACCTGGCGAATAAACACTAAAATGTCCGTTAGTCATAAGTTTTTCCAGCACATGGGATGAACACCTTCCAAACCAAAAAAATATTCCCTCATTTGGTGTTTGGATGATGGTGGTGGAGAGCTCTTCCAAAATCTCCTTGGGGTCCCGAGATGCATTCAGATCTGGTATTTATCAACGTCTTCATGCTAATCAAATCATTCAGTGAGCCTTCATGCCCTGTATGGAAGCATTATCATCAAGGAAAATACAATTCACACAGAAATATGAATAGTTTCTTCAAGTATGATAACATGGCCATCCAGGCAGTATTTTACTTTTTCTCTTTTCCTAGAGTGGATAAATGAGGTGCATAAAGTGTGTGTATTTTTTTAAAAAAGGTTATAAATTCTAATGTGCAGTCAAAATGCTGATTCTTCCACTGAAGGTAATTTCTAGGTAACTTTGACACATCGCTGACTGGGAGGAGAAGTTCATTCACATAATAAATTATCCAATTTGGCTTCCTCCCTTCAGACAGAAGCCCAGAAAGGTGATTTTTTGCATCAACATACAAGATATTATTATGGCAGGAAAACCCGAATGACATTAAGGATTTTACTTTGGAGGCCCCAGAGGATCCTAGACAAAATCCATTTCCAGATTATTATATAGGTAATTATCTTGATATTGTAACATCCTGATCAATCCTCAATCAATCAGTTGTGCTTCTTTAAAATTACAGTGGGGTGGTTGTGTAGTGGTTGCACTGCTGTCTCACAGCAAAATGAGCCATGTTTGAATCTGTAGGTTGGTCACCTCTCTGTAGTTTTTTACAGGTACATCAGATTTCTCCCAGATGTGCAGTTACTTTAGGTTGGGTTAGGGCGATTGGTGACTCTACATTGCCCATAGGTGTACATGTGCATGTGAGTGGTTGCATGTCTGTATATGTCAGTGATTTACTAGCGAGCTGTACAGGTTGTACCCTGCCTCTTGCCCTGTGACAGCTGGGACCCCAGCACCCCGTAACCTTTAAGAGGAAAAGCAGTGGGGAAAAGGACAGCAATGTTTTTTATAAGAGTTGTGCTATTGAAACAAAACAACATGGGATTTATCAAAACCTTTCAGTTCATAAAATGAGTTTTACATTTGATGTGCAGATGGAAAATGTTTTTTTTTGCTTGCAGATGGATCCGTTCCACAGACAAAAACAACATGATTTACTGTGATGTCTTTTTCAAACGGGCAATTCTGCTGTTTGATTTGTTGTTTGATCGCTGAACCACCAAAATCTCATGAGATCATCCTTGAGACAAAGTGGACACTTGCACCAAATTATTCCCTTGAGGTTTTCCTAAGATAGAATGCAAGAATGCAATATCTTAGGATAGCAACTTGTTAAATGTTGTGCACATATTTGCAAATGTCTGGACTCATATTCTAATCAGTTCATCCATGTTAAACAAGTATTAGAAGATGGACGTTAATCTAAAAGAAAAATTAATGAGCAATGACCAATGTGCAGAGACACAATAACAAAACAGAAGCTGCATTAATGTGATGTATCAGATCGCTGAGTTTATTTTGTTGTGTTACAAATTTGCTAATAAGATGATTGGCAGAAAGAGCAGCTGTATCCTTTTAAATCAGTATTCACTTTGGATTACATTTAGATTTACTACAAACGAGATGTTTCTATAGTTTGTTGGGAGACTTGGGGACTGAAGAGCTCGATATAACTGTAAATGTTTTTTTCCAATCAGTTGCTCATAATTACTAAAGTTTCATATGGCCAGTTTTTTTTAACGTGGCCATTTAGAACAACCTATGCTCATTTCTCCAGCATACAGTCAGTGAATATGTTTGTGTGTGCTTGTACCTGTACTCGCAGGATTTGAGTGAACAGCTGCCAACCCAAATGTGGGCAGAAACTTTTAGAGTGCAGGTTAAGGCTTTAAGGTTCAGGGGCAACTTGGCAGGACATGAATCAGGCTCTCAATCAGATGTTCCTGCCTTGAGGGCTGCATGTCTGTTCTTCAACACTGCACACCTTTGCACCCCGGTATGTGTTGCATCTGTGCTGCAGCACAAATATGCTTCATGACCCAACCCTGGGTGTTTTGTAACAAACGTGGTCACTGGATAGATTATGTTCCAATGTAACATCTTTTTTGAGTTAATGACACAGCATTTATTTTAAAAAAGCAAACTGAATTGCAAGGAGGAGTTTGGCTCGGATGGCGGACATGTAAAAGACATGACGAGTAGCATTTGTGGTTAGGTTTAGGCAACAAGATTTAAAAATTGAGGTCATGGTTAGAACAAGTAAGAAAAAGCTGATCATCCATAACATGAGGACAACTTTGCTGTTGACATTGATGCACCAGGTCAGAAACTCTTGATTATCCTACACTGATGTCATTTGTATTTATGTATTTGCCTGAAGCGCCACAAAGTGGTCTCTTATTTATTTATTTTTCCATTCACATAGATTTTTACTCTTCAGCTGTTGGCTAAAGATCATTACATCTCGTCACGCAAGGTCGCTGTGATTTACCACCTTTTTTTCCAGCAGTTTCCACTCTGATTTGAGCAAACCTTTGATCTGATATCTGTAATTGGAAAAATATGTTGGGGATGACAAATCTGTATTAGGCAAGTCCACCGTGGCTATAAATACAATGAGACACACAACTCAGAACTAAAAAGGGCTGTGGATTTCCCAGAATTTTTTCACAGTGGCATTTCCACAGCTGTGGCCTGAACACTTTATTTACTGACATATGATACAAACAGTATTAGACAATAAGAAGAAAGAGGATATGCATGTTCTTCAGTAGTCCAGTGGTTCCCACCCTTAACTGCAGACCATTACCAAGCCACAAAACAATGTACATTTGTTCATCTTGACAAAACTGGCCAAAAATGCACTACATTTTGTCATAGTTCTTGTTATTTATTCATGTCTCCATTTAATGGTGACATGGTCTACATGGATGCCAGAGAGAGACTGAGTTACATCATGTGAAATGCTTTTTCCCCCTTAGCTTTAAGGGCTGTTCTCTTTAAAGGACTACAATGTTTTGTCAGCATTGCAACCTCATTTGCTCCCGTGTTTCAAGATACTCAGCTTCTTGCAATGTATCATATAAACATAGTACAACTATGTGCTTTTATAAATAAGTTGGAAACAGGAGCTGGAAACAGGACACCAGGTAATTTGTAGCATTGTACAAACTGAATTCAAGGTTCTCAGTCATCCATGTCATAGTTATCCCAAAAGTTATGTTGAGTAGCAACTGGACTTATTTCTCCTTCCATCCAGAAGGCCTCATCAGTTCTGACTGACTGGCTGGAGTTGGAGGCCTATTAACCGTAAACCACCTCCTCTTTATAACGATGGTTGTTCAATCCAGCAGTGAACGGCTTCTCTGACACCTCGTCTGAACCAATTGTCCTCCCTGTCCAGAATATGAACATTGCTGTCTTCAGAGGAGTGGCCCTTGTGTTTGAGGTGCAGATGGACTTCTGAGTCTTGTCCTGAGGAGTTGGCTCTCCTGTGTTGTGCCATGCGTTTGTCGAGCAGTTGTTTGGTCTCTCCTATGTACAGATCTGCACATTCCTCAGCGCACTTGACTGCAGACACTACATTGCTCTGTTTGCACTGGGTGTTTTGTCCTTGGAGTAGACCAGTCTCTGTCTCAGTGTGTTGCGTGGTTTGAAATGCTGGAGCTTTTCAGACACTCCAGCAACATACAGAACGACAGCGTTATTCTGTCTGTTCTTTTCTTCTTTGTCTGTGTCAGTTCTTTTGGATCTTCCGGTGGATTTAGCAAATGACCAGTTAGAGTAGCCACATGTTTTGAGTGACTCCTTGATGTTTATGTTCCTACTCTTTCTCCTCTGTCCTGAAAGGCACGCTTTGTGCCTGGTGGTGTAGGGTTCTGATTACTTCCAGTTTGTGTTCCAGAGGGTGGTGAGAGTCAAAGAGTAAATACTGGTCAGTGTGTGTGGGTTTTCTGTACACCTCAATGTTGAGGCTTCTGTCTTCCTCAATGTTTACTGCACGGTCCAAGAAAAAGCAAGCATTTCCCTGTGACATCCTACTGAGTGAACTTGATGTTGTTGTCCACAGCATTGATTTACTACCTCCTGTGTTTTAATTTTGACCCAGGTATCATCCACATACCTGAACCAGTGGCTGGATGTAATCCCTGGAAAAGAACCCAGGGCCATGCTCACTACTTCCTCCATGTAGAGATTGGCCACAACAGGGGACACAAGTAAACCCAAAGTACAGCCATTCTTTTGTTTGTAAAAGGCTCATCATACTTAAAATAAGTAGTATTGAGGCAGAGGTCCAGTAAGGAACAGATATGGTCCGGGCTTAAGATTGTTCTCTCAGAAAGAGTGTTGTCCTGTATTAGTCGTTCCCTCATGGTCCTGACTGCTTCAGTAGTTGGGATGCATGTGAAGAGCGAGGTGACATCATAAGAAACCATGGTTTCATCCAGGTCTAATTCGAATTTTTGAACCTTGCTGACAAAGTCCTGTGATTTGTTGATGTGGTGGGTGGTATTGCCAACCAAAGGAGGTAATATGGTGGCTAGATGTTTGGAAATATTGTAAATTACTGATTTAATGCTGCTTACTTACAGTGTAAGGTTTAAGGCGGCCATCTGCCTCGACTGGTTGGGGTGAGTGGAAAGAAAGAGAGAAAAGAACAACAGGTCACAAAACAATGACAACAACAACAAAGCAACAGGCAGGCAGGTAGGCAGGTTGGATGGGCCAGCAGCTGAACACCTGGAATACACAGCATTGGGCCAGATGATACCTGCAGGAGAGAGAGAGAGAGAGAGAGCGAGAGGGAGGGAGAGGGAGAAGGAACAACTACTGGAGAGAGGACACAAAGTTAATAATAAGCAATGGTGGCGTATCAGTAGATAGAGAAAGGAGGAGGAGCTTGGTGTGTCAAGGGAATTCCCCCAGCAGTCTA
>OMLM01018065.1:13241-36314 GCA_900302695.1 Helostoma temminkii | reverse complement strand
TTAGGTCATAAATAAAGAACCACATAATTCTTCCCTTTTTAAGGGGATAACAAAGATGAGAAAGTACCTAAAATATTATATCACTAGTAGTTGTTTAAATAGTTCATTGTGACATTAAATCAGTGCAAGACCTATTTGAATTTGAATGAATAGTTACATTTTTGTGAATTGTGCTACTTTTTCTAGCTTCTTGAAGCTAGAGTTAATAGCTAGTCTGGCTCTTACCAATAAGCCAAATGCACCAGCCAGCACTCTTTAAAAATCACTAAAATCCAGAACATATATCATTTGTTTAATCCATTCAAAAGTCACATAGTAACAAATATTATTTACCATAACAAAAGACAGCAGTAAAAACAAAAATTTGCATTTTTACACTTGTGTTTCATTTTAGAAGGTTAATTTTGTCATCTTTGGACAGAGCAAAGCTAAATGCTTCCTCATGCTTGACATTGTTATCCATTTTCATATCTAAACGAAAGAGTGAGCTTCTGAAAAATGGCAAACCGTACCTCGAGTATATTTTATAGGCGTTTGAGTCATTCGCAAACTCGGGGGGAAAACTAATAAACACCCTGAAAGAAACCCACAACTCCATGGTCTCTTTGATCTCTGCAACTTCCAACTAAAATAAGTTTGTGAGGTGATACCACCATGATTGTGCATGCTGGGGAAGGATTGTGCACTCCTCCAAAATGGCCCAGATCATGATCAACTGCTTCCTCAAACACTGAGATTGCATCATGGCAGATAATATGATTGATCTGATGCTGTGCGCCTATCTCAGCTCGCCCAGCCGCCACCATCCGTTCATCAGTATCAAATGCTTGGAGACAAAAGGAGCCAATGACATAACTGGGATCTTCAAAATGGACTTTGATTCCCACAAATCCCAGAAATAGCTGGCTGGTGTCATGGGGCAGATGGTAATAAATCTGTCTATGCTATAAAAGCAGGTTGGCTGAACGATGCTGCAAACTGAGAACACCGTTTATAAAAGGTTCTCACGTGAAGGGACATGCTGCTGCAACATGTATGCACTATGCCTGTGCATAGTATTTATGCAAATAAAACAATATTCTCGTTATTTACATGCATCTACACTCATGAGCACATGCAAACACAGACACACATGCATCCTGTCTAACACACTGGTAGTAATATGAGCCTGAGCTGTGCCAGTAAGTCCGGCAATTCCAAATAGATTTAGTTTGTACATGCAACATTCACACAAAGGCTTTGTGGTTGTTGTTCAAATAAAAGTGCTGATAGTGGTGTGTGATGTGTGTCAGGCAGAGGACAGGTACATTTCAGTGGATGTTAGGGGATTTTACCTGGAAGCTGTCCTGTAGGAAGAGCCGGACTTTGACATCTCAGTTTCCCCTGCCACTGATAAGTTGATGTTCCTTTCCTCTTTCTCCCTTTCTTTCATTCTCCACATTGTGTTAAGTGCCTGACTCAGTCACACATGTTTGGGTATACTACCCAGGATGCATCAGTCACAGAGAGGAAAGCTTTGATCGTAGCTATTAGCTCGATCAGTAAATGATTCCATACGCATGTGTGACTGGGCCTTCGATGACCTTGCACGAAATCCCTTCATGGCAGAGACAATGAAGTCATACCAGGGAAACATAAACTGACAATAGCTCATTGGTTCTGTTGAATAGAGCCTATTGTTGCTGGTGCAGGTGTGTCCCAGTTCTGCAAGAGTGACTTATACAAGCACGCTTTCATCTTCTCAGTCATCCTATTTTTCTTCCTATGTTTTAGCTTTTAATAAAACTGCTGCTATATTATCCATGAGTATTTACACAATTCTTCTCTTTGTACGGCTCTGTTTTCTTTGTTTCTTAGACAGATGATTGCAATTATCCCTTTTCTCTCTCTCTCTCTCTCTGCCCTGCAGTGTAGATGTGCAGCTCCAACACTGAGTTTTGTGACATTTGAAAGCACCAACCCAGTGCACCAGAGAGGCCTAACAGAGGGGGCTCCAGTCTGCACAGCCACTTCTACATATTTTAGATGTTTATTCTGATTACACACTTTACGCAGAAGAACTCAGTGAAAACTGTGACTCTGCCC
The DNA here is from genome assembly GCA_900302695.1 of Helostoma temminkii. Classification (NCBI taxonomy): domain Eukaryota; kingdom Metazoa; phylum Chordata; class Actinopteri; order Anabantiformes; family Helostomatidae; genus Helostoma; species Helostoma temminkii. The sequence goes on along the minus strand of OMLM01018065.1, from coordinate 34,229 downwards.
CTGATTTTCCAAGAGTAACAAAGGCATTCATTACAAATTAAAGTGCTGTAGTCTGTTGGTTCTTGATCGAAGCTCATAAAGAAGCACTGCGGTCCTCCTCTCTCTCTTTTCAAGGCATTTCCTTTTGTCTTCTCCTCACTAGGCACTCCCTATAGACAGGAAATTCTTCTGGAGACATTCCAAACCACAGCCTCCTTTTCCTTCTTTTTCCCGTTCTTAGCTGGAAATATTGGAAGGCAAGTACAGTCTGTCCCAAAGTACAACCTGTATATAAACAAACAGCCTGCCTGTTCCATAAGTTAGTCTAGCTTATCCCGCATCTGACATTCCTGCTTCTACAGGCCTGTAATTATTAAGCTGCTGCAAAATAAGCAGCAATCAACATCAGATAATATACAGGATGCTACGTTAAGACACTGGATTAATCACAGAAGTCCCACAGGAAAATGTTTCTTTTCACACCATATAATAAAACGACACAGAATTTCCCAGAAGTAGAGACACACACAGTTCAGTAAATGTGCAGAACAATCCCACCTTGCCATTTTCCAGCTGGTACAAACAACCTTTTGTCTTGTTCTCACAGTTTTCTGTGGCCCTGCATCAGCAAGTTCACTACAACAAATACTGTATATATGAAAAAAGCAATTTTATTCCTCTTTCCAGTAAATCTGATTGACCCAGACAGCTATCTGTCTCTCAGCTCGATTCAGTTCAGTTTAATTCAATTCCTTAATCTGATTGCATTGAGGAACAAATATTTAGTTTTTAACTTTAAAGTTTCCACATGATTTCTCAGATGAAATCCAAGAATGCCAGTAACCATAGTTATTATCATGTTAAATCATTTACAGCCCCTTTTATTAGCTACACAACTGCTTATCGTTTATAACTGTCATAATTTGACCCTGCATCTGTGTCAGCCTCCGTGAGAACCAGCTTGTTTTACCTTTATCTTATTTCCTTACCACTCTCACATCTAGGTTACTATGTCACCTATGACAGTGACATCTGTTAAGAAAATTATAAAAATAAAAAATATATAAAAGTAACACTCAAAAACATGTCTTGCATTGCCATATTTTAAATTCTTTGAATGCAAGCACTATTTCAAAATATCCACATGTAGGATTCAGTCACATAATTAACTACATAAAAACTCAACCAAAAACTAAAACAAGGGTCATAGATCATTATTTTTTGGCTCCAGTTTTAATTATATGTTTTGCACAATTTTACATGCAGGCATTTTCCAACGCAGCTTGCACAGCTGCAAGATTGTGTGGAAATATTTTAACAAAAACAGTAAATCTTATATTCCACAGCCAGCACCATTTTACTTCCTGCAAAGAACACAAGCCAAAGCTTTACTGCAATGTGTGATAACTGTTACTGCTAACCCTTACCCCCAACCTTTACTCTCAATAGCTGACTTACGAGCAGCTCTAACATGTGTGTTAAGATGTGTGACATACTGTAAATACAATGTTTGCAGCGCCATATCAATGTGTGTCAGGCAGAGAGATACACTCACACACACAGGGAGAGAGATAGTGGAAAGGGGGGAGGGGGGGAGAAAGACTTTGTTGTAGCTGCTTTTTAACTCCCTTTCTCAGAAATCCTGCCCTGAGGATAATTTCAGTGTCTTGTAGCAGCTCAGAAGATTTCTGAAGTGATTTGAGCAGGATTTATCCTTCCAGTAAAACAGCAATACATCTGTCAGCACAGCACCTAAAGCTTGTATGCACAGAAAATACTTCAGTATGCAGAGACTTTTCTGAGTATTGGCTCCAAAGAGCTCTACTTTGTGTGTGTGTGTGTGTGTAGTGTGTAGTGTGTAGTGTGTAGTGTGTAGTGTGTAACAGTAGTGTTATGGGGGATCTGAAAGGGTGTTGTTTTCTGAATTGGTTCTGACAGCTCCTCTTCTTGTTATTGTCCACAAACAAATACGCACATGATTGACAGATTTTAAGCATTACATGTCAACTTCAAATTAAGTTGGTAATTGTATGCAAAGCTGAAATCCCAGAGGAAACCTGCTTCAGCAAATTCTATACAGATGTAGACTAGATTGCATGAAAATGTCCACCAGGCTGTTGCATTTATGTTTGCGTGACAGTATTTGTACGTGCATGCCTGTCTGTGTATAACATTCTTTGCCTGCATGAGTCCATTCAAGAAAGAGCCCTTCTCATGCCAGCTGAGGTCAGGTCCGGACACTGTGGGGTGCTCTCTTCTCCCGCTGTGGTGAGCCAAGAGGCAGGGGGAGGCCTTCAGCGCTTCTGGGAAACAGTCTGGGCCTAATTGGAGCCTGACTGGTCTCAGATGTCTCCACTTACTATGAGAGACGGAGGATCCCGCTGCTTGGTCTGCAAGAGTTGCTGTAGGCCTAGGCCTTTCCCTCTTTATCAGCCTAACCACAGATAAATGAATTCACAGGCCTGTCATGACAGTATGATTGAGTTGTGTGAGTGTGTTTCAGTGCAGTGAGATTAAACATGCTATACCAAGCTGTACTTTATACTTTATATTGTATTTTATAAAAATATTTGACTTCTGGGTACAGTTTGTTCAAAACGTCTCCTTTCTGTACAGTATGTACCTTCTCTCCCTATTGTTCCTTTTAACTCAGTCTGTGTCAAGACTGAAGAAACCTCCCCTCCTACTGTACAGTGCGTTCCTCTTCTCATGCACAGAAATCTCACCATCACAAAAGAGACGTATGAGCACTGTGTTTTCATGTGCCTACATATCCTTGCTGAATTGAGAAACACGAGAAGCAAACAAACGGTGCAGACGGTAAAAAAAAAAATCAAAGACTTCCATACTGCTGTTTCACTACCACCAAAACCACACATTCTCTAACTTTTTTCTCAGTCTTTTTTCTTGCTGTGGCAACGTGCCTCTCATTTCCCATCATTCATGGTCACCTCCTTGGCCCTGCTCTGTAATTCTCAAAAACGTCATTATCATTGTGTTTTTACAGCAGCGGTGCAAGATATTGTTTGAATGCAGTTGTGCAAAGATGATGACGGGAAATCGCACTTTTTTTTTCAGCAAAACCCTTTTTATTTAATATCAGAATGCACAAATGCAAAGCAGGAATTTTGTTTTGAAAATACCTTGCTATTATATATTTTTAATGCACATCTGGAACAAATTACCTCATAATTTAAAACCAGCAAAACACTGCAAGTTATGTGATCCTGTAAGAAAACACCTTTTCATTTAGCCTTGGTTGTCTTTCTGAAGAAAACTTCATAATCTGCCACCGATCAAAGGAATTTTCAAAGCAATTGGTAGTTTTCTTGCCTTCTGCTGCTCAGATAAACGCGTCTCAACTTGAACAGTTATTCAGAACTCATAAGACTCCAAGACACAACTCTTTTTGCTTTATCGCTGTAACAACTGCTCAACACAGTGTCTGAAACAGCCACAGCTACAATGTCAGTACAATTGATGGAAAATATAACATTTAATGAAAATAGAGTCAAAATAAATGTCCGTGGCACCCCAGTTGTTGATCTGTCATCCATATTGTAATGTTTATGCTTTTATTATAATCCAAGATGACAGCAGGCAGTCACTTTTCTCCAAATGATTATTTCTTTTTCAGTCATTTAATAATTCATTCACTTAATGTCTGAGTCAATCAGATATCCAATTATGCCTTGTGTTTTCTACATTATTTCAGTCCACAGATACGAACGTCCTTCATCACATTGTTTCACAGTTTGTGCCCTGCAGTTTCCTGAACGCCCATTCCATTGAGAAAAAGTCATTTCTATTGATTGCTTTTCCAGGCATCATTTAATATGATACATATTCACTTGTAAATATCGACCTTTCCCTGCCATCCTGACATTTGTGCCATAAATACTTTAAAAGCAAGCATTTGAAAGATATGAGATGTTATGAAGCTGTAAATAAAGGCTGGACTTAAAAGGAAACAGGTTAAGGTAAAATAGGTACAAACAAGGTTGGGAGTAACGCAAACTTTGGATACCGTTTGCCAATATAAGCTGTGTGCAGTCAGTACAGAGGGGTATGATTTCAATTCGAGTCTGCTCTCAAGTGAAAGCAGCATTAAGTATTCATGGACATAGAGAATGTTTGCCTTATGTAAGCCACATTAATTAGTGATTGATTAGCAGAGCTGTAATTCTGCAGTAACTAAAACTATGTAAAAAAATGTGTTTGTTGAATTCTCTTGAACAGCCCACGTTTGAACAGCCCTTACTAGACACTGCCACCTACTGGAGAAATGACAGGACAGCTTTTGCAAGCATGCAAAAAAAAAAAAAATTTAAAAAAAAAAAACACTCAGCCTGTGAATGTGACAAATCTGTCTTTATTGATTAAATGGGAATGACAAACCTCAAATCAACTTTATAGAACATAACAAAAGAAAATGGCACAACTAATAAACAAAATGAAGACAAAATACCCACTATACATTTACGTATGTACAACCTTGTTAAATAAACCAATACTGTCAAGAATTATGATTGTTTTGAATTTTCCTTATCTCTCTAGGATTAGTGCGCTGAGAGGTGTGAAGAAGAAAACCAGCAAACAGAACATGCAAGCAGCAAGGATCATGAGCCACAGGCACAGATGAGAACAAAAGATGACAGTTTGATGCATAACTTAGACTGCTTAGCAAAATTGTACCTCAGTGTAGTATTAGCTATTTGAAAAGATTATGTATCACTACTGCAGCATGACCAATCACACTTCCTGCGCTCCACCTTCTAGTTTATCACAGTACATTCCTGATATGAGTAGTAGTTTTAAATTGTTTCACATCACACTTCCTGAGATGGGTACAACCCATTTCTTTCCAGACATAGCTTCAGTAGAGCACATATTTGTGCTTGTTTAAAGCCTTTACAATATATATTATGTTTTGTACATAAACGACCTGAAGCACACAGTACTATGCAACGATCAAGGAGGTTAGGCGCTGAAAGGTAAAAATGACATTGCCATTAAATAGATAACACTCTATAGAGACAACGTATATTGAAAGGCAAGAACCAAAAGATTAAAGTTTGTTCGATTGGGAGAAGAAAATTCTGTGAATTACTGTTGCTAACCAGCAGCATTTATCATCACATTTCATCTAGAGCACCAGGCACTGTGCAGCAGGAAAGTAACTTTTCTAACAAAAAAATTTTTAGTTGTATGATACAGTAAAAATGGTGTTTGAGACACAGTGAGAGCAAGACAAATGTACAAGACAGGAAAATAAAAAGGAGCCAAATTTCAGTCTTCCAGACAAACTAAGACCTTGTAAACAGGTCACTGGGTGATGTTCACTTGTCCCTTTAAAAGATACTAATCCCCATTATGCATCTCCAGGAACCTGAGGAAATGAACAGTGAGAACCAGATCCAACACAGAGACCTTGTTGAGACAAGCAGACACCCTCACCTGCAGCGGTACATCCCCTCACTGCAGCTTCACATTTACAAAAACGTTTTACAAAAACGAGGCTTTCGTTCCTCGCATGGCTGTCGTGTTGTGAACAGGATCCACGACAACAGCGACGTGGAAAGTTTCCGATCTCCTGTAACATTCTCCTGAGTGACAACTTTTTTTTAACTGAAATTTTTGTTTTCTTTTTTTTTTTTTACAAAATCATTAACAGTTGGCAAATTATACCCACCCATAAAAGTACCCTCCCTCCCCCACCTGGACCCTCTGCAGTTACTGTTGCAAGACCATTTTATTCTACAAAAGCAAACAAAAGAGACCCAAGAAGAACTGACAGTAAAAGCTGTAAAAAAACAGACACATATTGCCCAAACATATTAAAGCACATCAGAAAAGATTTTAACCTTTCTTTCATAAAGCAAGAATTGTTTTGGTTGGGGTGCCACACTTGGTCAGACCTGCTGAGTTAAAATAATGTGTGCTACAAGGGGCTGCATGAGTGTATGCATGTTGTATGGAAACATTTTTTTAAAGAATCTTTGAAGGGATTTTGCCACCACAAGGTTCCCTTTTAGCTTCATAGACAGAGAGCACACACAAAGCTGAGAGAGAAAGAGACATTCAGACAGGAGGTTAGAGGAGGCTTTGGCCCTGACCAGAAAACCCAGCATGCGTCCTGTTTTTGCGGCCACAGCAGTCCCAAAGCCAGACCTAGTACTGTATGTCTAGAGAAATTCCCTAGAGTAGTCTGAAGCAGACCTCAACATGGCCTCTGCACCGGCCCAGACAGGGCAAATATTCAGACCCCCTCCTCTGTCAAGTGCAACGTTGGGATCAATGAATGACACTAATGCCTCTTCATGGACGACACCTTCTTCTTCCTGGCTGCCAGCATTTCATAGAAGGGGTCCCTGCTGATGGCAGCTCTGTGGGCACAGACAGGGAGAGGTTAGCATGATGGTCTAAAGTGCTACACCTAAAAACTAGACTGTTCACACTGAAAGACATACTGATTTCTAGTCTTAGCTGATATTGGTTGTAAATATTACACATGCTTTAAAAAAAAGAGAATGACTGGCAGAGACTGGTTCTATACACTGGAATTTTTATGACACACCTAATGATTTTCTGAGCTGGCTGGCAGCACAGACTGAGTCAGACTGGAAGCATCTGATTCCAACCAGTTGTCAAGACCAAATGCCTTTCAAAATCAGCTATATAGATGTTAAGTGTGTGCACAAGCATGAAGTGTACACTATTGCACATTAGGAAGGGCTCATGCTTTAAATCTTTAATTTTATCTTACCAGCTGTGTATGAAAGGTAACAAAATTAATGTTTTATAGCCAGTGATCAGTACAGGAGGTCCTAATAAACATTTAAAAACAATCTTCTCCAAGTCAAGAAATTCAGGCATTCACACATGAACAAAACTGTAAAAAACCTACACCAGAGGTTTTCAAAGGCTATAAAAGGATATATGAAATTTGAACACAAATACACACAAATTGTTTTAATTTAATGTGACTTACTTTTTAACCTCTGGAGGTAATTGATACAAATAAACAAATAAACATGCCCAAACTGTATTATACTATTGCTGTAAGTGAGGGAAAACTTTACTTGATGCTGTTCATCCATTCATCTTTTTCTTCAGCAGTGGGAGCGGAGATACGGTAGAAAGTGTGATTGCCCTCTACAACACGTCCATCAGCTTCAGTCTTGCAGGCTTTTATCACCTGGTCCTTGTTGTCAGGAATGTAAAGCTCAAAGCAGTTCTACAAGAAATGAACAGAAATCGTATTTCATGACAGCAGTAACAGCATTTGTCAAAAATCCTGTAAAGCTTTAGCTTAATCACATATACATCTGTACAGTTCATACTGCATGGATGTATAAACAGGTGAACAGTAGGCCCTATGGCCCTAAAGATTGTCTATACACCACTTTATAAGCCTGAGTATTGCATCATACAATGATGCTACAAGGATGTAACTGCTAGAAAAAAAGTGTTTGCCAATACAAATCCATTTACCTGCCATTTAGTTTGATTGATTTCTAGATGAGCTTTAAATGTCAAAGCAGTGCCTTACTCTGACGAAAGTCTGATTAATTAATCTTAGTTGTCAAATTTCTAGATGGGAAGCAGCGTGCAAGCCCCTTCTTTACAGAGAAAAATATTCAGAGTTAAATGCAAATCCCAAGACCAAACAGGAAGAGCTGTACTTACAGGCTTCTTATCCTCTACCTCCCTGATGCTCAGGTTCTCCAGTGGGATTATTCCTCTGGGCTCTTTGTCCTGCACAAATATAAAATATGTAACCGTCAGAGTTATGCATATGGTGAAAATACAATGAGCACACCGAGTATGATATAGTAAGTTGTACTTACTGTGGTGTACTCAAAGTAGTACAGACAGTTGTCTGTGAGGATGAACCACCTTCTCTTCCATGTTTTTACGCGCCCTCCTGTGGAGCAAGCAGCTAGCATCAGAGAGGCTCGACAAGCAAGAGAGAGAAAAACGAGCACCGAAGAACCGTGTCAAGCAACAGACAGGCAGACAGATGTATGGGCAGACAGACAGATGATGGCTCCAGAGGACTCCTTTTACACCCCGCTATTCACCCTGATTCACCACTGCACCGCAATGCACCATGCACCCATTGCACCATCACCACACGTGCAGAGCCTTCAGATTTCTGAACACTTTTCTGATAAAACACCATTACTCTTAAGTATTTTTTTTTAATTTGGTGACCTAAACTAGAGTAGATGCTACATGATAAAGCACCACAATTCATAAACTCTTCTGGAAACTCTTCACTAATTCTCTTTTCATAGTTGTTGACTGAGAATGAGATATCACTTAATTGAAGTTACTAGACGACAGCTAGCAGCTGTGGAAAGAAAAGCAATCAAATGACTGCATGGGGCTGAATAGACTAGATCAAGGAGTTACTAAGAAGGGTTAAGTTCTCACCTATTTCATGCCCAGTGAGAGCTCTTTGGTTAACTCTGCACTTCCTGATCATTAGCTGTCCCCTGACCCCCCTTTGTCACCCATACTTCCTGTGAAGGGAAACCTGATCACAGTGGCAGATGGCATCCTCGCTGTGGGAGGTTAAGATGCCAACAAACTTGAGTGGAGCAGGAAGCTCTACTCCTGGAGCTATGCTCAACTACCTTACAGGTGTTTCGAGATTTCCTGTTTCACTTTCACAAGGTTTCTTTCAAATTGTGACATAAATTGTGACATTAAGCCTTGACTAGACTAGACTGTCACTCCAATGTTAGTAAAAAGCTGCATTGTGAAACTCATCTAACAGGATAGAAGATGCTGTGAGAATGTTTATATAGGGACATGTACAGCACACTTGTATTATCATATAACAGCATTAGTGCTGTATATGATATCCCACTATTTAACAGGTCAAACACTTCAGAATATGCTTGTTATTATCTGCATATGCCATTGATGCTTTACTGGACAGGCAGAGATGGACAGACTTGAGCCACATCTCGACTCGTCCACATGTCGCAACAAGGAAGCAGACAAACAGAAAACACAGAAACGATGGCAGAATCACACAGCTGATGGCCTGAAAGTTGATTAGATTGGTCTGTGATTGTGATTGGTTTGATGGTCATGTCAGTTCCTGCCACTCCAGAGTCCCCTGCAAGAATGTCTGGGACAAGGCGAGATGTCCCAACACATTGTTGCAGGGGTGTGTGGACAGTGCTAGGCTGGAGTAGAGTCGCGTGGATGGAGTTACCCATGCAATAGGAGACTTTGGGAGGCAGGGTGGGTGGATGTTAAGAGGGACTGAATTTTCTTATCCAATTGCACCCATACAAAATTTCCTGTTTTGTAATTAATAAGAACTAACTAATTACAAGAATGTACAGTCAAAATACAGAGGATGCATGAACCTTTAATGTACATGCATGTACCTTTTGGCACACTCCTCTACCCACGCTTCTCTCCCACAGTTTGGCCCAGACTTGTCCAGCACTACATGGGGCCACAGCCACAATGTTACCCTTCATATTATTTCTTTCAAATTTACAGCATGAGATATGGAGAGCAGAGCTATGCTATTGAAAAGGTGCAGTATTCCCTTTTTAACCAGAGAGCCAACAACAAAAAGCCAATGGGTAAATGGGTTTGTGGTCATTTTGGAGAGTCAAGCAAAAGTCCTTTGTTGTGCTCACTGACTGGAAAAAAGGTATAATGCAGCTTCCAAAAAACAGAGATCAAGAAAGTGACCACCACAGCATACAGAGAGAAGAGGTCAGACTGCTCAGTGAAGTGGCCACAAGAATCAGTTTGCTGAGCCAAGTCCACGCAGTGGCATATGCACCCGGTGACTGCCTGGCAGCCACCCACAGAGATAAAAGAGTGTGGACAAACCACCGACTCAATGAGAGACTGAACAGACAAATAAACATCTTAAGTTCAAATGAGTCAATGGCTAGACGAACAATGAAAACAAATAAACTTGCTGCTTAAATGTAAAAAAGAAAAATGAGGAAGAGAACAAAAGCATGGTGGACCACCGAAAGCACCTGAGAGCTGAGAAGTGGACTAGCATTTGGGAAGAGCAGGTGTACATACCTCCTGAGGAAAGACAACAGCCAAAATCATGGGAACAAACAAACAAACGAAGAGGAAAAGAAACAAAAAATAAAATAAATTAAATGATAAGGATTTATAGCACCACAGTCCTGTTAATTTAGGTTCCAAGGAGGCTTCGATGCACTGCTTTACAGGTTTGATTCTTCAGACTAATAATGAGGGACAGCAGATATTTACCATCCTGCTGTTATTATAGGTGTCCACAAGGGGGAGACTACTCAATGCGGACTGGTGACGACTACTGTAAAGCACTACATGAAATTTGCCTCCACTTGGGTCAACATGTTGTATAGTATGATATCATCCACCCTGATTGTCTTACTCAAATCTTAAGTAACTGGAGAAAAGGTAATTTCTCACTCCACTCATGTAGATTGTAAAGATTCACAGCGACTGCAAGATTCAGTTTTACATTCATGCCATTTTTTTTTTAAATTGCATTCGTTGCGAATCTGCACAACAGAGAGAGATGTCAGAGGAAAATTAGAATCAAGAGTTCAGGGATCCCGGGCTGTGGTTTTCTGGCTGTAGCATGAGTGTGACCAGTAAAAGCTGACCTCTTGTGAAACATTTAGTGTTTGCACATTGACTGAGTGAGAAATTTGCAAGGTCCAGGTCAAAAAGGACCTAAAAAGTGACATGAGTAAAATATAGTTAAGGACATTATAAAAAATCTCAAGGGTTACTCTTAGAAGTTGTGCATATCCAGATGTCCCACAGAAAGGGAAAACTACCTACTGTGACTGTGCAAAGACGTGATTGACAAGCCCACGTCAGTGTATGAACATGTATATCTTAACTAATTCTAAGGGTCACATGTGGTTTGATCATACTGATATTACATTAATGCAGTCAGACATGTCATCAGATGTCTCAGGTAGAGCATGTGCACTCAATAACACATGCTTACGTTTGCCTTTACACACTCATAGGTCACTGAACATGCTCGTTAACACTTTATTAGGGTTGATTCTAAGCCTTGGCATAATCCACTTATTTGTGCTGTGATGAAAAAGCAATGCAAAGTTATCCACTGGCACAATAATGATGATGACAGCCATAACTTTTTTATTAAGTGCCCTTATTTTCACTGTCACTCACCCAGTTTTAGCAGCCACCCTTCTCTGTCTGGGTTAAAGAAAGTGTGTGTGAGGTCATTGCCGTCATCTTCTGGGATTTTGAAAGGCTCGTTCTTGATGCTCTCGTACAGATTCTAAAATAAAGAGAAAGTCATAAATTCAGACCAAGTTTGAAATGAGAGAAAGGGTCACTGTGGCGCCACAGTTTCAGAACCCTACTCACCCTTAGCAGGTCTTCAGGTAAGTCTCCACCATCATTGATACCTCTGTTCATGGAGATAAAACGTTCCACGGTCGGCTTGTCCTTCACATTCGGGTTGTGGAGGCTTGTGTTTAGCATGATGATGGCAAATGACAGGATGTAACATGTGTCTGTACCACACACAGAGAAATCATTATATGAGGGAGGGATGAACTTTATGAGATATCAAAAGGTTACGGTTTATCATAAAACTACGGCCAGCGTTTGATGTGTTGTTTAAATATGAATGTAAATTAGCTCAACTGAAGGGACGGCAGTCTGGGGACCACAGCTGTATAGGCAAAGCTTCATTACTGAGTGGTGTGGGTGGGAGCAAAAGGCTGCACGTGGGCAGCTAAGTATGCATGTGTGTTTCAGAATGTGCATTTCTATGTGTGCATAAAAGACGAGGCCAGCACACGGCTGACACAGCAGCACTTTATCTGGCCCACTGATGAGAAGTCCTATGCATTATTCACATCCATCTGCATCCATGTTAGAGGCAGTGGACTGTCTGTTAGGGGTATTATTTCCCAAAAGGCAGACACTTTTCCATAACACAATTCATCTCAGCAGACTTTATGTCTGTCTAACAAAGCAGTTTAGGTAAGAGTTCAGTCGACATGCCATCAGATCTTAGTTGCATACGGAAAAACACTGCAATATTTATCAAGAATTGTAAAAACCCAAATATGTGGTTATGTGTTCATGTAGTCTATCAACAAAAGTAGTTTGGTGTTACACCACCAGTAATTATAAATTGTGGTTCATATGTGTACTCACAATCTTTTCACCAAAGACAACATAAGCTCAAGTCATATTGTGCTTGTTTCACTGCTCAACCATGTCCAGCTCTTTGGGTTTTTATCTCAGTGCTGTAAAGCCTGGGCTGTAAAGAATAGGCATTACCTGTGGACTGGAAAACACCAGTGTTGCATTGACAGTAACGCTGTGCAAAGGCCTCCATCATCCGGTCGATCTTCTGAGCTTCTCCTGGAAGACGAAAACTCCACAGGAACTGTCTGTCAGGGGACACAGCTCAGAAGTCAACAACAGGCTCACTGCACTGTGAAAAAGCTGCATTTATTCTGTTCAGACTTGAAAGTGAAACTGACAGCTGCATCCTTACAAACTGCAAATAAGATGAATTTTAGAAAACTGATCAGCACACTAGATTTACATAAGATATGTGGATTTAGCCAGGAACTTAAAGAGTAGGTGTCAGATCTTAGTAGCATGTTTCTTACCTTAAGGCTTGAACCAGGTTGAGGTCAGTGAACTCATGAAGCTCCACAAAGGCATGAAGGACTTGGATATTGAATTCATCTCTACGGAAAACAGAACATGGCAAATTAAAAACACAACTTAAATATACTTATATAAAATAAATTTACATTTCGGCTACAATTTAAGATCACAGAATAAAATCATAGCCCTTTAACAAATTTAGTGAATTGAAGACTACACAATGCTTGTATTGTCCTGGCTGCCTCAAAGCTGTTGACAAAAATGAAATTCTCATTGCCTTTGAAAAGCAGACCCAGTCAGGAACATGTGTGAGGATTCACCTCAGGGTGTTATCTGGCTCACATGGGCTTAAAAGGATATGCTGCATACTCCAATCACAACAATGGAAGAGGACAAACATCCGACCTCACTGCTTTCATTTATCATCTAATCACGATCATGACATCATTCTTGACCTTTATGCCCTTCAGAGTAAATGATCTGCCCTGAGGGATCATGGGATAGCTCTATGGAGCTCTCGAAGTGAGTTATTTCCAGTGACTACCATTCCCACTGGACAAGTGACCAATCATATTATAAGCTTCCCATGCTGCTCTGGCCCCTCCTTACAGAATTAGACACACTCAAAAAGCCTGATAACAGAGTGCAACCATCAAGCGCCCACACTCCATTTCCAGGTTTGACCTCACAGACCACACCCTTAATGTAACACAGCCTACCCTATGGTCCCCGAGCAGCACATACCAGTGGGATCCATCACTATTTCCTGTAATGTGTGAAATCTGAATGAAATCTTTAATTTTCTTCAAACCAAGTCCATTCCACAGTTGTGAGTTTGTTGATTTGCAGTTACTTATGAATGACTAAGATAACCAAAGACAGATGGAGGCTATTGAGTAATGGACATCGTCTTGAGAGGACAGTCCAAATGTGGAACCAATAAAGTCTGTTTGGGAAAGGATGGGTGTGTGTCTGACCAAGAGGAAGCTGAGCAATACAGAAAGTATGCACTCACTATTTGATGCTTTTATCAACCACATGGTTGTGTGCTAGTGAATGATGAAGAGAAGAAGATGCTTAGATAGATCAGAGAAAAACAAGTGTCAATCTTTATCTTAACCTTTCCCCGAGGTAATCTCCAATGGCTGTTTTGTTGAGGCCCTCGCCTTTGTAGAGGAACTGAGCAATGTCATTACTAGTGTTCTTCAGCAAGTCATTTTCAATCAGGAACTGGATACCCTGAGAACAGACAGAGCCACAGGTTACTTCCTGCTAATAAGAACATGTGGGGAAAATCATATTTCTCGAGAATTATAAGAGTTATGTCTGCTTACCTTTTTGGGGTCCATGTTAAATTTCTTACGGCCCATAGCCACCTGTTTATTTCTCTGCATATTTTTCCTGAAACACGAAATTGTTGGTTGTTAGTTGTTCCTGATGTGATCATAATGAGCATAGTGAACATAATGAACATAATTAATTATACATGTAGCAAAAGTCCCATTCTGGACATTATGAGAGTAAAAGTGTAATGCTGGAATATGAATACTATATTAGGGCTAAAACAAAGGCTTATTTTTATTATATTTCTTCGGAATAGCAGTTTCCCAAAACCATGTCATCAAAGACTAAAAAAAAATCTGATCTAAAAAGATGCAATCATTGTTGGCTTCCTTTCTTGTCAAATGACTCAAACATTAAGATTATTTTTGGTTAAAAATGACTCACACAAGTCAAACTGCCTCCAAAAGCGACAAACTGACAGGTCATCATCATACTAATCCAACAGAGTTCAGAGCAGAACCATAAGTGTATTGATTTTATTTCCTGAAAGTGCACATTTTTCATTGGTTTGAGAGGGGCAGATCTTTCTTTGCCCTGGACCATGATGACAAAGTGTTGATAAAGCATTTAACATCATCTCATTTTGAAGGCCTTGAGTTATTTAGGGGTCAAAGTGTGCTCCTATAGTCACCATGACTACATGGTGACTATAGTCACTATGGTGACTACAACTCCATTCCCAGCCACTCAGATGGAGTCACCATTACGACTTGTCAATCTCACTAGCATTCCTTTGTCTTTTGTCTGCCAGCATCCAACAATCAACTACACAGATGCTACACAAAATCAAGAGCACAGGCCGATTATCATGTACTTTCCTCAATAAAGGGATCATAGGAAACTTTGGTCACAAGAAGAGAAGGTGCTGTAACCCTTAATGGATTTTAGATGCAAGTGAGAGTGCTTTAGCAATATACTGTAGCTGATGGGATCCCTATCCACTTGAGTAGACCAAACCCAAGCAGTCCCTCTCCTGAGACCATCCATTGTCTGTTTCTGTCTGTACACCCACTGCATTATTCAATAAGGCCTCCCATCATGGGGGTGTGCCTGATGAAACATTTAAACTGCCTTAAAAGCTTAGTCAATTTGGGGAGGGGTATATTGTGTGGCAGGACGGCCCAACTTAGCCATCAAACATGAATAATTAACAGCTTAATTTGCTAAGTTAATAGTAGACAAACAACAAGCTAATTTGGGCAAAACAAAGAAATCTCTGTATAGGGAGGGGAGTCAGATCCTGCTTTCTTACCTCTCCTCAGTGGAACCCAGGTTCTCAATCTCACTTGTCACTTCTGCTATCTCATCCTTCAGTCGCTGCAGAGAAAATGTTAGAGTTAGATATTTTAGTGTTAAAATGTTGTGACTATGACAAAAGAATGCAGACATCACTTGGTGACCGATCTCCGTGATACCACAAAGTACAAAGGTTGTGACCAACACAAATAACATGCAAAATATTTGTATACAAATTAAAAAAAAAAAAAAAACATGTGCTCTATTAATGGGTGGTGACTTTAAGCCAGGCAGCTTTTTACCTGCATACAATGACAATTAAGACCTCCTTCTTCTAAAATCTGCTCGTCTTTCAAAAACCATTGTAATTTTAATGTCCGTCCAAACTTGTGGCTGGTAGCGTATATCTCACATAAGAGAATGTGTGCTTGCGTTTATGCGCTTCCCTAAACAATCCTCTCATTGGAAATTTGATTAGGTGGAGAAGAATCAGGCATAACTTCAATACAAACAGAGTAAGAAAGCATAAAAGTGGATTGCAGTTTGTGTGGCTATTTAATGATTAGTGGCCTTTAAGACAGATTTAGTCGATCAAGTCAGGCCTGATGGTGCCAGACTGGCGCAGTAAGGCCACAGCAGGGGCAGAAGATGGAGAGATTGACGTCAGCTTGATGAAAGTGTGGAATAATGGACTGTCCTATAACAGAAGTCTTGTATGTACATAGTCAGAGCTTACTATTGAGCCTAACAGAGTCCAGGCCAAGGTTTCAACGATCTCTCAGTTTATACACAGACAGTGTTGGTGTATCATTTCTCATCCACAACACAAACTCACTATAGGCCAAACCTAAAAGGGGACATGTTTGTTTCCAAGGCCTGTGCAACACATTCCTCAGATGTTTGACTCCACAAACAAAGGCTGTGCACATACAGAAAAGTGGGTGGTTGTGGTAGGGGGCATTGACATGTAGGTCCAGCAGAGGTGGTTGTGGGTGTCAAGTAGGAGGAGAGAGGTCAGTGCGCAGACCACAGAGGTGGTAAGAAAGAGGGGGAAGGGCAGCGATGGTGGTCCAGGCTCATAAGCAAGGGTGTTGGACCAGGCCCTCAGTGTTTGTCTGTCCGGGTCAGCAGAAGATGAGTCACCCACTGTGCCAACTCACTGCTGGGCCATGACAGCCTGGCTACTCTGTGTGTCCAATGCTTAGAGCTTTACTTGGAGCTAGATATTGACTACTAGCTGGAATAATCAGCTTAACTCTAAGGTTAACGCAGCACTCAAAACAAAACTATCATGGGCTGGCCATGGACAAGAGTCAAATAAACCACCTCATGGAAATTCAGCCTAGCTGTTTTGAATCATGGCTTTCTTCGGAAATCAGAGATAACATATTGGCTGCACGAGCACATTCCTCATAACAGCATAATCCTATTTGATCTGTTTTCAAAATGATGTGCTTGTCTTAGTTTTTATACTCACATTACATAATAACATAAAATATATTTATATTATATTTCAATAAAAATACACATAAGAGATTGTGTGTGTCTGTAAATACAGGACCCTGTTGACATGGTAAATCTACAAAACAAGAATGGCTAAACAATAAACAGACACAGTTTACTAAGGAAGTTAACACTCGGTAGGAAATACCTCACATTCCACTCTGAGTGAAAACAATGTACTGCATTTTTAGTGACTGGAGCATTTAGACCATGTAAGTAAAAACTTTTGACTTAGATTTAAAGGTTGCATTGCATTTTCTCTTAGTCATTTTGATGGACAGGCTCATTAAAATTATTACCCCTCATTTAATTTTTTTGTCTTTTTTAGTAACACATAACAAAAACATGCTATGCCAAGAACAAGCAGAACCAGACTATGCTCACTAATGTAATGTAGGATATGTTTGTACCCTGGCCACCTTTTATCCTTATGATTAAAAATCATAAGGATAAAATGTGAGAAACATTTTAAAGTAAAACATATGAAGGTATATCCTTGTCTTTAGTACACAAGTTTTACCTGAATATCCTCCAGCAGTTCCTGCTTGCGTCGGCGGATATTTTCCAGCTCCTGCTGCTCCTCTGGGGTGAGGTCATCCGGCACTGGAGAGAGATAAGAGAGAAAATTAGCAGGATTATTTGGAGTTAGGACAGTGATGCCCAAAAATAAGGCATGTTTATCATTTCTATGCACTTCTGTCTATGATATATCCTGGAAGACATTTCAGAGCACACAAGCTCTTTTACATTCCTTGATATCAAAAGCTGTCCATGAAAAGGGAGTCTACTTTTCAGACAACCAATAATGACAGTCACGAAAGATGAAGAGCCAAAATAGCACAAACGTGGCACGTCTCAAAGTGCTGCCAGTCATCCTGTCACTCACACCACAGGCTGTTATAATTAGCTTTGTCTGTGCCAAGAATTGTGTAGTGATGGACAATGATTTTATGTGTCTCAGTGTAAACCCTACCTGCACTCAAAGCATGATGTAACACCCCAAGAGTCAGCCCTCTGTCATAACTTCAGCCTAATTTATGTGAGGACTGCACTGTAAGCATTTTCTTCATTTTTTTAATTTGAGAATTGGTCACTTATGGAAACTGGAAGTGATTCGCCCACTGCAATGAACCTTGTACCTTAATACCACGTGTAACTCTGAAACAAGATAGAAGTTAATTAGTAGCATGTTGTGTAATCTGTTTACTGGAAGCCAAGTTTGAAAGTATGTGACTTTCTATGTATTTCTGAAACAATCTGTGATGCCGGGAGGACAGAATGCAACAAAGTGTTGAGAGTGTTCATTTGTCCTGAAAGATTCTTGAAGTATCACAAGACTAGATTTATATAGCATGTGTGGTCCTAGTGGTAATCACTGGTTACACCACAGCTGTTATGTTCAGATCGGATCGGATGATTTCTCTCACTCAGAGACTCATTCTCTGACTCCCCTCCGAGACCCCTCCTTTGACTTTCACCTCCTCACCTCATTACCTCAAGTAGCAGGGTTCAAAAGGTTAAATGTGTCTACAAACGGTTAACAAGTCAGTGGATAGTGACGGAAGCTGAACACAGAGGATCTTCCACATAAGGTCTTGCATTACTCATTTCCAAACTCTCTTCAGCCATTTTCACATTTAAACTCCAGACAATATAAGAAGAATTAGGTCTGAACACAGCAGAGATGTGCTTTCACACATGTACACGTTCTGCCAACAACCAGATTTTGTACTAGTGGGTTCTCCAAATAACATCAGGGTAATGTCCGTGCTCTGTGAAATGGACAGTTCACCCAAATAAAGACATCTACACATGTCAGAAAGCAGAATTTGATACCAACACCAACCCTAAACTGTTACGGTGACTTAATCCTGGCCCCATATAATCTTAATAAAGCAGTTCAGGCAGAATTCACTCCTAAATGTGAATGGTCAAGCTGTAGACACAGCGTACGTGCAGTACAGAATGATGTTACAAAAGCTAAACCAAATCTGGCATTGCAATCATCGAGGCAAGGTCACAGCCAGGCATCCAGAAATTATGAAAGTAACAAACACACGGCTTCACAGTTACCAAAATACAAAGATCAGCTCATTGCAATTTTACTGACAAGAACATTTAATTCAAATGGAGAGCTTTTTTGCTATCTAGCAATTGAAAAAGAGAAAATTGCATTCCTGGAGAGAAAATTGCATACTTAAAAAAGGAAATCGCTTACTTTTTACAGCATGCATGCTGAGGCAAAAACCCATGACATTCACTGGAATGCCTGCTAATATTTAACAAAGGGATAATAGACAATGGGAAATCCAAAAGAGGAGTTTTATAACAGTGATTAAGGAGCTCCAAAACAAAACCACGTTGTCTTTCTCTCTAGTTTCAACACAGTTGGGGGAGCACAGCACTCTACTCCAGCTGACCTTTCACACATTGTTTTTCACAGTAGTCCTGGTAAAAAGTGTAGATATATCTGATGATGTGTGCGCCTTGTTGAAATTGTGGAAAATGTAATATCCTAAGCAAACTTAGAGCTGGGTTGTACAAACAAGAGCAATAGGTAGGATGAGCTTAAAGCAGATTCATTCCTCTTTCTGAAAACATGACATAATGAGAGGCTGGCTGTCGCTGGAATGAGCAAAACCACACCGCACAACAGTGGGAGGACAGTGGGACCTAATGCCACACAACCACAGCATTCTTGTCTTAGAAGAGGACCACAAAGTGAAGGGACTGGTGGTAAAGCAGAGCTGCAGGGAGGACTATAATTTGTCATTCAGGAGGCGAAACAAACTCTGAAAAGGCATGTTTGAAGATGGAAACTATTTATTTGTTTCTTTCAGGAGCATAAACATTTATGTCATCACCAGAGCAGATGCATTATCATGCATCTGCTCATACATGTCCTGAGATTTAAGGACAGGTTTTCTAGTCTACTAGGAGGCCGCACTGCCACCCCGCACGCTATCAGACACCCACATAATCAAGACCTAGTCAAAGAAATAAATAGGTACATCCATCACTGCTGAGCTGGCTACACCCAAAATAATCAAGACTACATCAAGGAAGAGAAAAGCCCCACTCACGCTTGTGCCAGAGGTGGGCATCAAGCGGGTGTCATTTCCATTCACTTAAGTAAACGCTGAGAGCTGCTTGTTTGTATCTGGGAACGGTGCTGGGCTGTTTTTCAGCAAACCTCTGCACTGCACTGGCAGGGATAATGAAAAGAGGCTGTCATGAGAAAAAGAAAAAAAAAAAACAGGAAGTGGGCAAGACAGAAAGTAAGTGAGGTAAAGAGAGAACATCTTTTTCTGTAAGACACGTTTGCTATCCTAATAGAACTTCTTGTTGATGCAATGATAGAAATACAAAGTTTGGAAAGACATTATATGAGAGAAAATGTTCTCTGTGCTCCACATTTACAAGAAGTTGAGGGCCCCTGCAGCACCCTTATGGTGGTGAGTCTTTATGTAGTGATTTCTACAGGCTGAAAGAGAAACACAGTCGGCCCACAACTTCACACCTTAATGGACTCAGGCTGCCTGGTAAAAAGGTCATTCAGAAAGATTATGAACACATGCAGATAGAGTGGCCTCATTGCATTCACACAAGGTACAGTCATAGCGACTATGAACACACATGTGTAACACCCACACAGTGACGCTCAAAGCTGACACAACATGTCTTCCGCTTCAGCAATGTGCTTTTTTGTTTCAACTCTTCTGTTTTAGAGTCTCCTGTTACAATTGGATTCTTTTAACAATGTCAGGATCAGGAAAAAGGGCAGAACAAAATGAGAAATGATTCCACCCCATATGTTTGAGTTCAAAAGGAACAATATAACTGAGCTTTGTCCTACTGGGCCTTGGTCCGTATTTATGATTCAAAACACTGCTGAAATTATGCCTTTCCATTCCCTTTAACAACTACATTTCACTTGAGCCTAAAGCTTTTTTTTAATATTGATATTTCAAAGATGTGTGTCCTTACTTCTGAGACTGTTAAAAGAGTTCTTCGACGAGCAAAGCTGTTTTTAGTGAGGGCTGGGTCAGTATAGATCACTGGGGAAGTGACATCAAGGGAGATACCAATTATAGCTCCCTCTCCCACAGCAGCAGAGCCCACTAATACGTATCCTGATTGCCATCCTGGCAGAAAAGGGAAACACGTCTCAGTTCTACCCAAAGCAGAACTCTCCTTGGAAAATAAGTAAATTAAAACTCTGAGCGCTCAGCCTCCTTTGTGCAGATGTGACCCATTTTTGGG
>OMLM01018065.1:0-12854 GCA_900302695.1 Helostoma temminkii | reverse complement strand
AGCAGATGAATGACACTGAAAGCAGCAATTACTCCCTGCATGAGGTCCCTCGTGTGCTCTGTCTACATCTTTATTCCAGTATATGTGCAGAAGAAGCAGCATCTATTTCCATTAGACTTCATTAGCCTCCACCATGCCTCCTCCTTTTTTTCACCCACATACATTTCTCTTACTCAGTCTTGTCCAAAAGACCAACCAACCAAGTTTTTCCAGCTCCCCCCCACCTCCTGATATATCTTCCTTTAAACTCTCTAAAAACACCTTCCACCCAAGCTGCCAGTCAAACACTAGCCTTCACCAATAAGAGCACCAGATATAACAAGAAGCAGCCTACTTCATGATGAGGTTTAATGCATTCTGCTCAACACACACAAACCATTGATTTTGTGAACTGGGATGGGCAAAAACACAGAGATCCAAGGTGGATTTAATGTGTGCCAGCTTTGTGATCTTTCTGTTTTTTCTGCTTGAAAAAAAGGTGATTTAAAACAATCTTGTTCAGTGATGTCTGATCTGAGACTGAATCTCATTACTATGGCAAATCCCAAGGGGACTCTCCCTCATATATATTTGAAACACACTCATGCAAACACACACGCACACCACCAATTCTCAAACTAGACAGCCTGTAACGAAGCAAAGCAGGGGGTGTGTAGGAATGCCAGTTTGTAATTATGGCACCAGTCCAGAAGAACTCGCTCACCTCTGACCCCCAGGTCCATAGTTGCCACAGACAAAAACAGAACTGAAACAAGACTGAAAAGGACCAACAGTTTTTAGATCAAAAAGCTATGAAAGGATCTAACCTAACTTGGCCTGAGGGTAGGAGGAGGGGAAGGGATAAGAGAGAGGAGAGATAACACGTGAAGGAGCTCTGTGTTTGGCCGGGAAGGCGTGGGACAGGAGAACACAGAGACAGTGGGAAGAGCGGTGGGATGATCACAGCTCTTCCTTTGTGTCTGCAAGTGGCCTTTGAGGACATTCCTCAACAAGGTCCAAGCACAGGGACTGACTGCTTAAGTATTCATGCTTTATGCTGGCTTACCTCTCAACTCCAGGCCCACTTGTTAATTCTTCCTGAAACAGTCTAGTGTGCAACAGCGGCGAATAACGAGTTGATCAAGCCTTTGCCTCTAGTTGAACATATGCACATTAATTGTGTGGATAAATCCTAGAGAGTCAAACAAATACCATCTAAACGCCTTCTACCATCCCCCCCAATTGGTTCTGACAAAACTCATCCCCAATGACAGCACCATGCTGCCTAGCTATTGGCTTGCTGCACCATCATCAACATCATCATCAGCATTGTCTTGAGTGTCAGTCAGTGCAGCTCCATTCACTGGCCTTAAACACAGTGCAACATAGGCACGTGTTTAAGGTCATATGCCAGGTCAGGGTGGAGACTGACAGATACATAAATACAGTAATACTTTACATCATTCTTATTCTAGCTGTTTTGATCTATGTAGCATACTGGCTTGAGTAATATGATGTCCAATACTGCCAAAACTATGTGGGTAGTGAAACCAAATTCAATGGAAACTGTAAAGTCCCATGTGATGGCAAACCTGAAATACTATGAACTACATAAACAGGCTTGTACAACACAACATACAACAATCTATTAACTAAATAAGTATCAGCAAATTTAGGTACTAACCTGGATGAAAAATACTCCAAAGTGTCAATTCTCCCTTTCTTGCATAAATATAAAAACAAAAACATTCACTCCATCCTTTAGTCAGCTCCTGTTGCTTAATTCTGATGATGTCCACATGTCAAGTAAGAGAGCGAAGGAGCCTGCTCCTCCAGTCAGGTGGAAATATACGACTGTGTTTTCTCAGCTGTATCACAGCTCACAGCACACTGACACTGACACAGTCGATTTGGGGAAGGAGCCTTATTCATTACCTCACTCCCTCTTCTGCCTCTCTACCTCTCTCTCTCTCTCTCTCTCTCTCTCTCTCTCTCTAGTTGTTACTACCATTTACATGAAGGCTCCACCCAGTGGTCATTGCCTTTTCTGCTTCCTACTCACACACACAAACAGACACCATGAATAGCAAAAATGCATGTATATATTTTGAGTGAGCCACAGGTTGTATTTAGGTAATACAATATCTTTTCAGTGACTTAAGAGCTAATGAAAAAAAATAAATATTTATTCTTCTTCAGACTCATCTGTAAGACACAAAGTTAAGAGCCCTAATATGAACAGTTATGACTTCTAGGCAGGTCTTCTGTCTGCTGACCAGTCATACAATCATCATCACCTATGAACTGCAGTTTAACAATAATGTCCATGATTAATGATGATTTGTTTGTTTTCTTGTAAAGGATAGTGCATGAGCATTATCCAAACTTTTATTATTATTATTAATTAACCAGATGACTGCTAAAGATTACAGGCAATGTGCTCATCATGTCCTAAGTTAAATGTTTTTACAACATGAGTCCACCCTTGCCTCAGGTATGTCTGTAGTATAAAATAGAAGTGAGAACTTACATCATGTCTATGGAGTTGAATGAGTCAGCAGTGAGCCCTCTGCTGTGTTGGCTGCACTATGCAGTCACCACAGAGTTTCCTCTGACTAGTGATAGTAAGAGATCCATGTGTTAGTGTTAGTCTGGAACCAAGAACCGTTTGTGTCACAGCTGAGGGCTTGTCTTTTATGACCAATAAGATTAACTACCGCTTTGTTGTAACATTAAACATAAAACATTTATTTATCATTTATTAGACTTATTTATCTGCAGTGAGAAGTCAATGCTAATTAACTAACTTATGGCTAAAGCCAAAGTTCATATCGAATGTAATAGGTGTATAAAGCAATCTCAACAAGGGGCCCATGTGTATTGGACCAGGATTGTCAGGATTTCAGTGTAGGCTCAGAAAGTCAGGAGCAGCACTTGTACAGAGACATTGTAGTTGTTGTTGTGCTTAGCATTAGCGCTGCTGTGAAAGCAGAGACATATGCAGATGTAATGGCTCTATAGTGGCTCTCTAGTCCAAGAAAACCAAACAGGCATCTTAACGGCAACCGCAATCTTAGAATGCATCAGTAACTAGTGTTTTGCTTCATAGTTTTCATAACTGAAGTTAAAATACCTGATAACATTTCAAAATTACTAATTCCTGTTGTAGAGAATTACCACTGGTTGTGCAGTGATTTGGGACCACATGAACAAACTAATCTGTTGCTTAAATGCTTAAATTTAATATTTCATAATCTCACAAGTACTAGAAAGCAACATGAGCCTACCATTGCGGTCCCCAAATCCAGGACTGTTTTCAGTCTAAAACTCTGTCTGAACACAGGCTTAAAGCTGCTGGGCAGGAATGTCGTGACTCAGTGGGAACTGGAGATGGAGAACATACAGTATAGTGGAGCCTACAACTATACACACAGTTTCTGCGTAAAGCAAACGTACAGATGATTCCACAGTATAAACATCCTGCAGATGCGCACACAGAAGAACAGTCTACCATTATTAACCCAAAAGATCAGTTATCTTTAATAATCTGCTTTCTGTTTTATTGGCATTTATCAGCATTAACTGTTTTGATAGCCCAACGTGGAGGCTTCTCAATGTTTTTCCTCAAAAGCGGAAGTGTTATTTCTACACACAATGCATGCTTTTGTCCACTGATGCTTTTAGCATTGATTCTTATCAGGGCTGCGCTACTATCAACATCCTCTTTCACCAGTAAAAATGTGCAAAAACACACTCGTTCAGAAAACACATAATGGGAAAACTGGAGGAGTTAATCATTATCTTTTTTTCAGCTTCACTTCTTTTAGAGGCTTTATTTTTGTCTCTTGCTTTTTCTGTAACAAAGTACCAAAGACATTTTAAACCCACATACACAGTGTGGGATGTCACTTCCTGTCAAGCATATTGTCAAATTCTTGGCTTCCTGTTTGTGAGCTGTTCTCAAAGATCAGAGGGAGGGTGAAAGTTGTGACTAAACTCACCCATCCTGTGGGAAAGACAATAAAATAACCATTGTTTCTTTTTCCTAACTTTAATCCTTCATCTTTTTGAACATATAATCTGAATAGTGCACACAAACCAGTGTTGGCAAAAAAAACTCAGCATGTATTCTTTACCTCTTTGAAAAGTATCAGCACTGCCAGATCTTTCAGATAAATCAGTGCATTCTTTGCTTTGTTTAAGGAGATAACACAGAGAAAAAAAATTAACCAAAGGTCTCAACATCAGAAGAAAAGCATATAATGTTATGGACTGATGCGTTCAGTTTGAATGAACTTTCCTGTGGCCAAAACAAACTATGCCTGAGTAACGTTGAGCAGACAATGCAAACACCACTAGAGCATGGCCAAACCAGACTTGCACATGAGCTGTGTTTGAGCAAATCAGCACAATCTTTAAAAAAAAAAAAAAAACACACTTTCTCCATGGTGTTCCAGCCATTTGCAGTTATAAATTTTTGGGCCCTATCCACAGGAGTGATCAAAGAGTTCAGACTTGTCTATACCTGCTGCACACCATACTGAAAGCCACTTTAATGGATGCTACAAGACAAGAGACAGTAAACTGACCAATTTCAGTGCAATTTTGATTCCTGGAGTAATTAAAGACAAGCTCAGCTACATGTTTGAATATAACAGTGTTTGTGATTGAGAGACAAAGTCTGAGTGGCGATTAGAGGAAAACCCCTGCCACACTCTGATCTAGAGTATCTCCTCACAGACTGAAACATTTAGGACCAACTGATCTTCTGTGTTTATGGAAAGAAAAGGCTCTGGTTTCTCACAGGCCTACGTGATGTAAAGTTTACGAAACCAAATATCTATTTCATGCAAATTAGTCATAACTGTCAAATGTTATGAAAATCCTCCTGTCTTTCTCATATACAACAAAATGGTTTACACTAGAGCTGCAACTAACAATTAATCTATATGTTATTTTATTTTTGTGATTAAACAGTTAATTATGGCATTATTATTGTCATTATTATTATTGGGTTGTTATACTGAAATTGTTTTGTTCAGCTTCTTGTTTTATTTATATAATAACTAACACCCAGGGGTGACTAACCTTGGTCCTCAAGTCCTGCTTGTTTTCCAACCATCCCTGTAGTTACCCCTCCTGATTGGCTGAACACACCTGATGCAGGTAATCAGCAGTGGGCAGGGCAAATATAACAAGCAGGACTTTGGCTCCTGAGAACCAGTGTTAGCCACCCCTGCTAATAACTAGCTATAACTATTCCATCAAGAAAGTTATTTTTGCTATAATTGTTCAGACTTTGAATGTATAACTAATCAACTATAATTCATTGTAATTTTGATGATAGTTTTTAAACTACATTTTGTTTGGTTTGTTTTAATGTTTCATCACATAAAATCTCAAATGATCTTCAAGTGTCAAGTCTTAAAAATAAGATTAGCATTTTTCTGTCTTTAGTGATATAAACTAATGTGGCTGATTAATAATAATAACTTTAAGCTCTGGCAGCCTATGGCAGGCACTTTTAACTCTATGACTTGCTAATGTAACTGATTACAGCATAAATAAATAAGGACTGAAAACTAACAAATAGTCCATGTCCAAATTTTTGCTTAATGTTACCGTTGCATGTCAAAGCAGGTAAAATACTGTAAACCACTGTATCTCCGCCCTGTCACTGATGAATGATAAAGCCCAAAAAAATGTCAGCAATGTAGCCGATTCAGTGTTGCCGAGTTACCAAACACGATACTTACAACACCCCACTGCATTGAACAGTAAATACATTTTATCAAACTGCATTTTAGCAGTAACTACAGACAGAAACACTGACCTGAGAGGAAAAAGGGCTGCAAGTGATGCAGAAAGAAGGCGAAAATATGATTATGTGGAGAGGATGATGATTATGAAACCACTGGGGCATTAGTGTCAGGCAGGGCACACTGTTCTGGTGGGCCCATTAGAGCTCTCAGCAACACTCATTAGGGAACCATTATTGACAACTACTTTAACTTCCCAGACCAACCACCTCTAAGTGTCAGAGACAAATGGACTCGAAGAGAATCGACTGTTCCCATCTCCCATCTCTTTGCCTGTATAAACAATACAGCTGTGTGGCAGCCAGGCTCGGCCAGAGCCATAGAGGAAAAGTTGTGCAAGTTCTCTATTTCCGCCATGAGAACAATGGGGCAACAGCAGGTTCAGTCAATCTGTTTTCTAGCAAAATCAATTGTAGTGCAAGTCAAGGCCGCCAATAAATGCCAAACTGATGAAAAGCCTCAGGCTCAACTTTCAATTTAAGGGCTGCACAATAGTTTATATCTATTTCTTTAACAGATTGACCAATAAACGTATGTCAAAAAATTCCAACAACTTTTAATACAATGCAAAAGTACAGTGGTTGGAATGTGTTTGTATAGTGACTTTAGGTAAAAAACTAACATGTAGCATGTATCATAGTGTTGCTCCCACCCTGACACCGGATGAGTAAGTGTCTGCTCTCCCACCTGTTGCTACTGACGGCTCAGCAGTAATGGGAAAATTACACTGATGATATTCCCTCTGAAGCAAATGCTGTTAAAATGTGCTGGATCTCTATAGTTGTAAAAAAAAATGTAGATTACATAGTATTTGCTTAAGTGAACAGCACTAAGATACTGAAGATCTAGATAGTAGCTCTTATTTGGTTTGTTAGTACTTACCTGTTTGATAACCTCTTATTGTGGAGTGAAATAGTAAAAATTATAAATAAAAATTATATAATGACATATTTTAACATACACAGGATGTGTTTAAGGAAAGGCACAGGAAGCTCCGACTTACTGGAAAGCAGAGGTTTACAAAATAATCACATACTTGGCTTAGTCAACACAACAAATGGCAGAGTAGTAAACACTGTAAATAAGACCAGAGACAAACGACACAGACGTTTACCACACGCATATTTCCTGAGATTTATTTTTTAAACTCCACCCATATTCACAATATCGTTTGATTTCCGACGGTTAAATAAACCCCTTTAAACCAAACACATTGCCGTGAAGCCATCAAGCGACATTCAAACTATAAATGTTTTTCCTTGATTATGGTACTCACCGACTCCCTCTTCCGATTTTAACACCATGCTTTCTCTCGCAGGTTCGACTCCAGAAAGTTTCAAAAATGTTTCTCAACGGCTAAACTCTCACCGGATACAAAAATGTACAGATTTGTTGAGCTTTTAGGCTTTTTACTGTCGAGTTAAAACTCTGGGGAATTATTTCGTCAGTAAACGAAGGTCGTCTCTGTCGACAGCTCTAGGGAGTGGTTTGAGAAGACGAAGGACTTTAACCAACCAACCTTCACTGCGCGCGACTCTACGTCAACACAACCGGAATATACACAGGGAGCTTCCGGTTATGATTTTCAGAATAAAACATATAAAATAGAATGGTAAGGTTCTCACTTTAATATGGATTCCTCCCGCATACACCGAGGACTGCAAAAGATAGCTCCACCAACAAATTAATCTGAATTACTATTTAATATTAACGTTTAAGGACGATTTTAATAGATATATATATTGACACCAGGGGCTTTTTAGCAGCACATATACTAATATAATAGGCTACCTGTACCTCCAGAAAGGTGCAGATATTTACAAAGAAAAGATAAGGTTGTTATTAAATTGGAAATACAAATACAATGGGCAGACAAAATAATGAAATGAGCAATATTTTGTAATTACTAACTTAGTCTTATTTTGAAGGAAAACCTGCTCTATATCCAGTCTGTGGTGGACTGACTTTGCTGATGAAGGTGAAGCAAACGTGCTGCCCTGGGCTCGCTCTTCCTCTGTCTCTCTTTCACACACATACCAACACACACACTGCAGTGGTCGCTGGGACAGGATCTGGTGGGGGCAGGGAGAGCGTGAGTGACACAGACAGACACAGTTCACTGCTGCTGCTTTCAGTGTGTGACTCTCCACATCCGCCAAGAGCAGAAGCGTGTGCAGTCAGGTTTTTACCTCAGAACACCTCTGTGGTAGGGGCAATACAAAATACTTCTAAATAGTTTCAAACACCTGTTGAATGTCCAAACAAAATAAATCATTGGGGGTCTGTCATAATAAGAAACTCATGACGGCCTTTTTTTTTTTTTAACCTTTTCAAACTTTATAGTTTATAGAGACTAAGTACCATGTTGCCAGCATCTTTCTGGAGTTACTACTGTCAAAGTATGAAAAAGTTATATTTTATGCTGCCTGTAATCAAAGATACATCTGATGAGTCTCTTTGTTCCAGCACTGAGACATATCCTATACTTTAGGACCCCTGCTTTCCATTCTCTTGGTAAAAGGGAATAAAGCAGCCTGCTGTTGGTTTAACACATGTACAACTGTGCTGCTGTCAGCTAGGAACCTGTTCCCGCCTGTTGATGAATCCTGGATAGTAAAGAGGAATGCTGTGCTAACAGCCAAAAAAAGAGGCCAGGTAGAGGGAATAAACAGCTCCTCTCCATTTTCTTTTTCTCTCTTCAACCCTATATGAGAAAAAAAATGTGCAAGATACTAAATGAATCTGACTTGTGTTTATTAACAACTAATACAAAAATAAAACCCAAGCACTTTAATTTACCCTCACCTCAGAGAATCTAATGATAAAAAAAATTTAGAAAAGGCAATCTCCATAGCCATTTCATTTAAGGGGCTCATGCTGTGGGCCATGAATGCCTCATTTGTTGCGGTCCAAACTCAACAACTGACAATGTAGTCTGTGTGAAGTGAGTCCTGTTCGCACAAAGTTTCAATTCATTGTTACGAGTTCATCCATTGCCCCGAGCATTGCTGCAAATCTGCGCAAAAGAACCCAGTGTGAACCAAGTGAGGCCAGAGCTTTTTGACCTTTAAATGAAAAGCTGATATCAACAGCTGAAGTTCTCTGTTGTCTGCGACTTCCCGATCGACACAAAGACTAACCATCAAACAAATGGGATGTTTATGCAGTGTTTATGCAAGCAGCAAATTAACGTCATACTGGATTATAAAGTGTAAAGTGTCTTTTGTCCACACATGTTACAGGATGCAGCTGATTTCAACAAATTCTGCTTGATTTATGCATTAGTAACATAACAGGAGCACCTAATGACTGAAAGTAATGCACCAAAAACTTTAATTCATTATCCAAACACTAAGAATCAGCCAGTAATTCAAATGAATATGAAGAACATTTTGACTTCATGGCAGTCCTGTTGATGCTCAATACAGTACGAATATCCTGGTTTTACTTTTAGGTGCTAAGACAAGCACCAACACTACTACACTTGCCTAAAAAGCTTTGTATTTATATTCTGTATTTTCCAAACCCAAACCAAGACTCTCAGACTTTAGAAAACACCCTTCAAATGTAGCTGTGTGACACTGCCATGTCAAATTATTGTAGTCCTTAAATACGATGCTTCCCTGGAGAAACCGGTGACCGGTTCCAGCATTTAGCCCAATATAATGGTCAACTCTCCGCAATCATGACAACAGGCTTGTTCTTGAAACCCCACAGCTCTGTTATTATTCTGGATAGTAAACATATGTGTTTAAATCTGATGTTTAAAGGGTCTGAATTAGATGCAAGATGGCATGCTATATTTGGGGAAATAATCTGTAACCATTCTGTGAGAGGAGATGCCAAGACTGACCCCTGCTGATCATCACCAATAATTACTGTTCTACTTTCAGAACGAAGAAACTTCACCTACAGTGAGGAAATGCAAATTACTGACTAGCATTTCTAAACATTCAGTGTGTAATTAGCAGGAGAGTGATGTATCATTTCACATATTTACAGTTTTTCTCTGGCTGTAAGACGTAAATGGCTTAAAACCAGCGTAAATCACACATGAAAAATTGCCATGTTACCATTATGATTACTACACGCATTAGACAGTATGTTTTGGAATAAACAGTGGTTTTGTTTCTCCCTGCATGACTCTTTGCACATGCTGATTTTAAAACCACTCCTTTCCTTTTTGCAGGTGCAGTCAGTGGTAATAAGACCTTTGGATCAATCCAACCTATAATTTTCTGAGGGAGAGGGAGTGTAGACATGAGCGATTAATTACTGGCATGAATTAAATACAAGAATAGACCCAGCTCCCAGCACCAAAGTGTCACTTTTCCAATGTAGGTGTATGTGGGAAAAAGTATATACATCTAGCATATATGGAAAGTAATGGTATGCACATATCCTGAAAAGCAAGACAAGTTGTGTTTATAGAAACCCGCAGTAGAAGCCACCTACTCTTATACTCTCATATTTACTGTATACATATTTGTGACTTCACAAATCAGTTTAGGGAGAGGGTGTGAAATGAAGAGAGCACCTGATGATTCAGAATATCCAAAAACAAGTGCGTCTAAGACAAATCACTTGGTTCTGCAGTAGACGTGGTTTCTTCAACAAGCACATTGCAAGCTGAGAAATATTCAATATATAATTAAATGTGCATGCACCTGCCTAATAGGCATTATTGAGGAAAGTCTAAATAAAATAACTGCTGTTTACAGACCAACTCATCAACACACTGGTGGTACACCAATAAGACTTGAAGAATATTATAAATGTCTGACACATAAATTTTAACCAGAGTCATTGTTTCCCTGTTCCCTGCTGCAGTTTTACCATGCCTTTTCATCTCACAGAATTTTATCAAAAGCTCAGAGAAAAACAAATCCTCCCATGATGCCAGAAAAATCTTATTTTCCTTACAGAGCTGTGTGAATTTCAAATGCCTGCTTGGATTCCCACACACTCCTCTTTAAATCAGCTCACTGCCAGAATCCTTCTGGTTCACAATCCAAAGAAAAACTATTACATCACAACTAAATCTTGAGGAACCAAAGTGCACATGAAATATGTCTTGGAGGATATCAAAAGTATGATCTTTTTTTTCAAATATACAAAGATAAACTAGAAGTTCCCAACTTTGGAAGTTTGGGCCCCTAAAGATTTCTTGTTTTGAAGGGTTCGACAATGTTATGCCTGACTTGACAGGCATAAAAAAATATTTAAAATATACAGTATATATTTTTTATGAATTTCAAAATAGATTTGACAAATATGTTTATGTGTATGCTTAGTTTGTGTGGTTGCAAAACGCTGTGACACTCAGAGACGCTGCCTGAAGATTTCATTTTAGTTGACTTTAATATTGTGATTTTTTCAAATTCCACAGACCCATTGTGGTATGTTTAAAAAGAACCAATATGTTCTCTCACTTCTTTTACTTTTTATTCTCATTTTTTCCCCATTCTTATTAAAATTGATTCCAGTGAAAGCTTTAAAAGCAATCTAGGACAAGCATCAAACTAGGACAGGAGTTAGACTTAACAAGTAAGTGCTGTTTGGAATTAGTTTGTTGGTTTCAGAGGTAGCGGAGTTTGTCTGTTTCTGTTTTTGCTTTTTTCATGTGAAGTGGATATTAGGTCTGTTATTGTCGTTGTTAGTTTCATCTTAGTAATCCCAGGGCATTTACACTTTTGACCTAACAAAGGCACACTGAGTAGTTTGGTTTCAACGAGGGGGCGGTTTCAGCTGTACCCAATTAACGCCTTATTTGAGACACCTGCTTGGCTGGAGCGTCAGCCCTCCTTGTGAAGACCTGTCTGGGTAAAGACTGGCGAGTCTACCTGCGCGAGTCCACCGAGCTAGGACACCTAATTTGCATTTTGTTTTACTTATACCTTCTCTCTTTACTGCTCTACCTTTACCTATGTCTCCAGTCTGTGTTCTATTTCCATAACTATGTGTTTTCAGCAGATACCCGTTCTCCTCCGCGACCGCAGGACATGCCGCTCTTACAGAAGACGACTTATTCCCCACGTGCGCACCCTCACCCAGACCACTTCTTCCCCTACCACTTTTTCTCTTGCTCTGTGGAACTAAGAGTCTGCAGTGAACAAAGCGGACTTCATTCCAGCTTTTGCCACACAGTCAGCTGTGCAGCTTCTGGCACTCACTAAAACCTGGATTACCCCACAGAACACAGCCACTCCAGCTGCACTCTCCACCAGCTTTACCTGTTCTCACACTCCACGGCCATCGGGACGGGGAGGTGGGACTGGTCTTCTCATTGCAGACGCTTGGAAGTTTTCACCCACAGCACCACTCAACAGTTTGTCATCACTGGAATACCATGCCATCAGGATTACTGCACCGGTTACAGTCCATGTGATTGTGATCTATCGACCACCAGGCCAGCTGAGTAACTTCTGTGATGAGCTCGACATGCTGCTGTCCCACTTCCCTGAAGATGGCACTCCTCTCATCGTCCTGGGAGACCTGAACATCCACCTGGATAAACCTCAGGCTGCTAACGTCCTTGCGCTTTTTAGCACATTCAACCTGAGACTGGTCCCCACTCCCCCAACCCACAAAGCTGGCAACCACCTGGATCTCATTTTCACCCGGAACTGCTCCACAAACGACATCTTGGTAACTCCTCTACATTTATCAGATAATTTCTTTATACAGCTTACTATCTCCCTCCCTGCACCTTCACATACTCCCACCCCACTCGTAACTTTCCGTCGCAATTTCAGGTCTCTTAATCCTGAACAGTTTTCTTCCACTGTCTCTGCATCCCTACCCCCACCACAGGTCTTCTCCACCCTTGATACAGACACAGCCACGGATAACTTCTGCAATACACTTTCAACCTGTCTGGATGGTCTCTGCCCCCTGTCATAATCCCTGGCTCACTGACAGGATCCGTGAGTATTGCACCGTGCTCAGGAGTGCCGAGAGGAAGTGGCACAAATCCAGGACCCCGTCGGCTAAAGCTGAATATCGGAGTCTGCTTGTGTCTTTTTCTCACAACATCACTGAAGCAAAAGCTAAATA
>OMLM01018056.1:5741-19217 GCA_900302695.1 Helostoma temminkii | reverse complement strand
ACCACCCTGTTTATCACTTCCCTTGATTATTTTTTGCTCATTTGTACTCTGTTCAGCTCACCACACCCCCACAGCCTCCCTGGACATACATACACTCATACACCTACACTCTGCTTACCTGATCACACACACACACACTCTCTTTCTCTCTCGGCACTCACTTGCTTATTTCAGTTTGCTTCCTGTCTGTGTTTTTCCCCTAAGTTCAGTTTTTCCCCATTCAGTTTCACTCTGTCCTTTTTTGGTCATTTCCTGTTTTCTGTTCCCTTCGACTCACCTGTCATTATTTCAATCCTCTCCACCTGGCATCCTGCATCTCTTTGTCACACAATCACCCACAGAGCTGCTTTTAGTTAGTCGCCACTCCCTTTATATACCTGCTTTCCCTCACACTGTAGTTTGTCGGTTTGTCTGAGTATACACCCGTGATTGTTTGTTGATAAAGTCACCTCGTGGTTTGTTTCCAGTTCCTTTTTGTTTTATTGCTTGTTTCTTGGTTGTGTTGAGTTTTGTTTTGGGCTTAGTGTTTTATTTTGTACTTTGAAAGTTGGGTTTTTGTATGTTAAAGGTTGGTTTTGGTTTTCCTTGGTTCACCCCGGGCGGCACGGTGGTGCAGTGGTTAGCACTGTCGCCTCACAGCAAGACGGTCCTGGGTTCGATTCCCGGGGTGGGCCCAGGGTCTTTCTGTGTGGAGTTTGCATGTTCTCCCCGTGTTTGCGTGGGTTCTCTCCGGGTACTCCGGCTTCCTCCCACAGTCCAAAGACATGCTCAGGTTAACTGGGGACTCTAAATTGCCCGTAGGTGTGAGTGAGAGTGTGAATGGTTGTTCGTCTATATGTGGCCCTGCGATAGACTGGCGACCTGTCCAGGGTGTACCCTGCCTCTCAGGTTAACTGGGGACTCTAAATTGCCCGTAGGTGTGAGTGAGAGTGTGAATGGTTGTTCGTCTATATGTGGCCCTGCGATAGACTGGCGACCTGTCCAGGGTGTACCCTGCCTCTCGCCCGTAAGCTGGCTGGGATAGGCTCCAGCACACCCGTGACCCCTGCGGGGACTAAGCGGTATAGAAGATGAATGAATGAATGGTTCACCCCTCTTCACGCTTCTTCTGAGCCTCTTGGCTCCTGCTCTGAAGCCTGCTTCTGCACCTCCTCGACTCTGCACTCATCAGCCTGCCTCGGGTTCCGGCCCTCGTCAGCCTGCCTTGGGTTCCGGCACGTCGCTGCACCTGTTCCTGGTTCCAGCACGTCGCTGCACCTGTTCCTGGTTCCTGCACGTCGCTTCCTCTGTGCTATTCATGGTTCTGGTCTTCCCTTGTCAGCTTCATTCCTGATACCACCTGTTATTCGTCTGTTCTTCTGGTTTCCTATCCACGGCCATCGGCTACATCATCTCCACTGCCTTTATTATTAATAAAATCTTACCAACCTCACTCACCTGGTCCAACTGTTTACTGGATCCTTAGCCAACCCAATACACCCAATGACAATACTAAATATCTCTGGCTGAAAGTAGGATGGCGTCAGACAAAATCTACCAGAGAAATGACGTATATCATTAGATGTAACTATTTAAGCTAAAGCAAATTAAATGATAAATTAAAATATTTACTGAGAAATACTAATAGGATAAATAGTCGCATTACACTTTGTTTACCTAAATCCAAAAGTCCTTTAATACTGGGAATCTGCCACTACAGAGTTCAATCCAAAAGTTATTTTAAAATCAGAATAAAATTTTTAATCAGATTATTAGATCAGAACACTTTATTGATGCCCAGGAGGGGAAATTTACAAATCACTGCAGTAAAGCAAATATGACAAAAGTTAAAAACAACACAGAATAAAAATACAAAATAGTATAAAAAATACACAATAGCTCAAAAGTGCAATAACAATACACAATTTAGGAGAGGAGACAAAGCAGATATAAATTTTGTGAGTTCATGAGAACATAATCTAATTTATGTTAACTTAATATTTGCATATTTTGCATCTGTATCCTATTTAATATGACATGAAATACTGGGCAAATGCTACTTCTGAAATTGACACGAAGGCATAAACAGTAGTGTGTACTACTACAACAGCTGATTCGACAATTGGTGGGTCTACAACAACAGCTGGAGTTTTCTCTCCACTGCTGAGAATCTGACGAAATTAAATGCAAGACACTGAGGTAGCTGGATCTGGAAATCCAGAAACTAGAGGGGAAGAGGGGTGAGTAAATATTCAGTGCACATTGTGTTGTGTAACACAATGTATTAATCATTGATATTTTTTCCCTCCCAAACTCCAAGCTGACAAGTGACTTCTTCAAAATTAAAAATAAGAAAAACCTTGTATCCTTCCTTTTTCATGAATGTTCAGTACATTACATTGTATAGTCCATTATACAATGAAGTATAACTGTAATTTGGGAAGATGCTAAAAAAATGCACATACATTACATACATTATACTTTAAGAAAGGCTAGGCTAAATCAAAACAAAATAAACAGAAATAATTATATTAATATATTGTTCTTTGACGAGTCAGCTGGACGCAGTCCCGGTCAAAATCCAAAGCAACTCTGGGAGCCTTTTCTTCTTTTATTACGCAGCAATGCAATCTGCATCAATTGATTTTGATCCTCCTGCTTCCAGTTGAGCTTCCAGTTGCTGCAGTTGTTGATGATGGGATATCAGATAAGAAATTATTTAACCCCAACAAAACAATTTCCTGATTAATTTGTGTTCTCATTTTAATGGTCTGGAATGGTGCTTCACACTCAAACTATCCCAATCCTGTGTTTTTAGCTAACAATGTTATAATTTATATTGACAGCTATTTCCATCCATTATGTATTACTGCTGGAACCAATCCCAGCTGTCACTGGACAAGAGATAGGATATTACCTTTACGGGTCACAGGTCTATCACATGGCTATCACATAAGGATTAAACTGGCATAACTACATTGCCGTAGGTTTTGGAACATCCCATCGAAACTACTGAATTTAGTTCACAAAGCAAAGTCCATAAAGAAATAGATGAGTAAGTTTGGTGTGGAAGAACTTGACTGGCTTGCACAGAGTCCTGACCTCAACCCGACAAAAAACCTTTGTAATGAATTAAAGTGGAGACAGCGAACCAGGGTGTAACGGAGGGCCTCCGTCACTGACCGCGCTCGGCAGAGGTTCACATTGTATCGGCCGCTGTCACGGACTAATGACGGCGCACACTCGCATCCACATGCACATACACACACACACATTCACTCATTTCCCCATTCTTTTCAGTGTATGTTTTCGGGTCAAACTATGCAACAACTTATCATTACCGGACCGTTTCAGTAGCTAGACTTAAGGGTGCACACTTAGCCGTGCTACTTCCTCATCTACATACAATTCATCGCTCTTACGCACAGGAACGTTCCTCCCCGGACCGCGCTGACTGTTCAAGCTGCCAAACAAGCGCGGTGTTGTCTGCTGCAATATGTAGGACAGTTCCTGGAGTCACATGATGTCCAGCTTGAGTAATTATATCTTTAATATAATTTGTTTACTGATTTATTTTGCATTGGTGAAACCTGACTTATTGATAATTATTATGAAAAAATTATTTTTTTTCTTAATTGTTAATGACCCAGAGGTGGTCTAGGCACTTGTGTTCTGTTGATTAATGTTGTGTGGGATATTTTGGATGGGAAATTGACGCCCATGGGAGGGGTTTATTGTTTGAAGTTACGAAGGAGGTAACATTAAGTCCCTGAATGCAGATTAAGTTGCAGATATATATATTGTTTTTGTTTGTTTCTTGAGTTGTAGAGGAACTCATGTGTTTTACCTTGTGTAGTTATTTTTTTCTTTCAAACGTTTTTCGGTCTTTTGCACATGGATAACAGATTTGGGACATTTCACTGTAAATATTTTTAGCATTCTCTGCTCCTTGGTTTGGTTTTTGCACAATAAATACATGTTTATCACTGTATTTGTTCCCAACGTTGCCATCATTTCTTTGTTTTACCTTGACCCCGTGACACAGGCCTTCTCACCTAACATCAGTACCTGACCTCACAAATGTGCTTCTAGAGGAATGGTCAAAAATTCCCATAAACACACTCCTAAACCTTGTGGAAAACCTTCCTAGGGGTGTTGACGCTGTTATAGCTGCAAAGAGTGGAACAACTCCATAATAAACCCAACAGATTAGGAATGGGATGTCATTCAAGTTCATGTGCATTTATTATTTTCTATTTTTATTAAAAAATATAATCAAACCATATAATAAGGATATTATCTGCATATCCCTGGTGTATGCATGTTTCTCTTAATAAAGTTAAAAATAAATAAGCCATATTAAAG
The DNA here is from genome assembly GCA_900302695.1 of Helostoma temminkii. NCBI lineage: Eukaryota > Metazoa > Chordata > Actinopteri > Anabantiformes > Helostomatidae > Helostoma > Helostoma temminkii. The sequence goes on along the minus strand of OMLM01018056.1, from coordinate 14,873 downwards.
ATAAGGTGGAGCCATCAAACCTTGAAATGTGTTTCTCTATGACTCCATGACTATGATTATAAGTTAAGCCCAATTTGTATAAGTCTTATGGCTGGTGTTAAACTTGGGCCTGGGTGGGGACATCATTAATGAGGTGTCAAAGACATGGGTTAAGTTTTATCTTTGGAAAGTACATTTTCTGTCATGTCCCAGTCAAAAAACTGTTGTGTATGTGTATTTGCTGAGGCTGTCATTATGATTTTAAGCAGACATTTTGCATTTGTTTAAAATCAACATAAATTCAACAAACCTGACAAAGTCAGACAAATTCCCATTTGTCTTAACAGAAGACAATGTAAACTACAAAAATAGAAAGTACATTTATATTAAAATCCTGTAGAGGGCAGTGTGCTACACTAAACCTGTTAAGCCATTAGGATTGTGCAGGTTTCAGTTAGTTGATCTGGGTGACACAGTGACAGCTATTTCATGACAGAGCAATAGAAATGTTAAAATCGAGTCCAGAGTATATTTCTTATTTTCAGGTCGTGAACATGTGAAAAGTTCTGAGCACCCCTGGGAGTCTGTAGCACACCTGTGTGTTTGTACAAAAGCCATCACAATATCTTTGTCCCCCATTGGGACTAAATTAACAACTTGTCCCAAGATTTTTTTTCCTGTTCAGAACTTGCTGATTACTCCCCGTTCTGTGTGTATTTCCACCTACACTGACTAAAGTTGACAGATGAAGTGCCTCTGTTGCCTCACCTTCAAAGTTAACCAGTCCTTCTTTTATTATGTTTCTAATAGGAATTGTCTATCATGCTTGCTGTTGTTCTGTGTAATATGGTCAGGTCAGTGTTGAATGCTATCTCCTGATGAATGCTGTATGCTGATTGCAACTTTGTCATATCTTGCAACAATAACAAACTGGTGGACATTGGCTGCCAGTGCAGAACTGTAATATTAATTTGTATTAGTTACAAATTAATATTATAGTACTATAGGGTGGAATCTTGGTTGGTTGCTGTCATCTTGTCTATAGTGGAGAAAACAAACAAACAGATGCTCATTTAAACAGACAAACAATAGAAGAACTACTTACAGCCAGGCCAGTATAAAATGTCATGTCACTAGTCACTAGTTGTACTGTTAATTAGATTAATTCAAAATTGCTAAAATGTAATTATAAAAAAGACACCACAGGTAAGAAAAAACATTTAGTTGTTAGTACAAATAAAATATTTATGGTTGGTTAAGTGTTGTAAGGGTTCTAAGCAGGCCAGTATTGTCCAACTATGGTACGCAATAGTGATGTGTCTGTCGCGAACGAAGCGGCTCCTAGAGCCGGCTCTTTGGAGCGGAGCCAGCTTTCTGTGTCTTTCTCTGCTGTGTTTCTTTTTCACTTTATTGAATAAAGTGTAGGGAGTGTACAGAACTTAAGAGTTCAATGACACAGCTACTGGAAAGCTCAAACATGTATATCATGTCAAAACCTGTAACATGATCTGAGATAAGGTTTATTGCCAGGTGTTAGATGTCAGGTGTCCACCTGAGAGGCTGCAGCCTCCTCTTTGTGTTGGTCAGGCTACTGCTGACACGACCGAAAAGAGATTTTACAATTATGCACAATAACAAACCAGTTTGGCAAGCACTTGTTAGTTTACTTTACTTACTTTATAATGTAATATATGTAATATGTAATATGTGTAGAATAATATATACTGTGCTCTGTTTGAGTAATCTGGATGGTAAAAAAATAGCAACTATTTCTCCCACAAATATTGTGTTTGGACCTGTAGTGTAGTGCAAGGCATTATACAAACAACCCCTGAAAGTGTGTTTCCAGTTTCCAGTGAGACACTTGGAAATGATTATCATTGTCTGTACTGCCTCCCCCTGTTTACAGTGGGACAGGATGTATAGGATGTATAATAAATGATTCCAAAAAAAAGAAAAGAAAGGCACCTAGCAGACCCAGGAATCGAACTCAGGGTCTTCTTGCTGTGACAATATAAATATAATAAAACAATCCATCAAGCCCAGGCATGTAAATTAGTTTCACTATTGCAGTATTAATATTGTTTAATAAAGCGTTGTTAATATGTATTAAGTAACATGCATTGTTTCCCACAGCATTCATTTGGTTTCTTTTATCCTTGTTCACCAAACAAGTAAAACTGGTAGCACTAGATTGTAAAACTGATAAGTCACACTGACTATATTCGTGACATGCAGGCACATGGTGTACATGATGTGTATGAAATAGAGATTTTATTATATATCCAATGTGTATTTTAAAATTGTCATTTTTAAAATTATGCATATTTGGATTATTTGTAATAAATTGTTGTACATTAAATGTCTGGTAGAAACTTTAGTCAACTTTATTAGCTACTTAATCTTTAAAGATTTAATCTGTATTTTGTTTCTTGTGCAGTTTAGTGTATAAACAGAAACTGGATTGGGATTGGATTAGTGAATATTGTGACAAACAATCAAACCCCGTTGTGTGATATCCTGCAATTGAATTTCACAGTAGTTTTAGTCATTGTGTTTGTTGTGTGAGTGAAACAAGTTTAGCCAGACAGAGTAGGGTAGGAGTGGCCCAGAGTTTACTTTTGCCCTATCATTCCTACTTATTCAGATACAATCAGACAGCGTGAAAGGTATGTTGTGTAAACGATATGTTTTAGTATTGTTTGAAATTACTGTCTATGATAATATACAAACATAAACTGTTATTGTTTACTTGCCTCTGCACTGAATAATAATGCCTTTGCAATTTTATTATGCAGTCCAACTATCCAGCTTATGATGAGAATGTCTCCTGATTTGAAGACATGATTTAGTAGCATATACATTATGTATGTTTTAGGGATAAATTTCATTCTGATATAAACTGATATTTGATGAAAACACATATTACTGGAAGACTGAATTCTGCTTTTTCCCAACCTTGAATGTTTGCACAAAGCACATTTCCATGAAGGATGAGTAAGTCAGTAAGTAATTCTGCTGCAGGGCCTTTGTTCTTGTTGTTATTGGATTTACTGGCACCAGGAAACTCAAACAACTCAGACAATTTAAGAATGACTTCCTTATGATGTCAGTTTAGTGTGGCTATTATATCTCACCTCCCAAACTACATATTATTAAGATTATTCTGTTTTAGGGTTTCTGACTTCTGCTTAATTTTTGCTCTGCTGAATCCCACCCTAGAGGATCAATAAAACATTTTTAAATCAATCAATGAGTTGACTCCTTGTGTTAGACATCTCCCTCACCTGCTACCTCCTAGGCTCGGCAGTCAGTGTGATATAACAAAGAGTGCAAGAGACAGCCGGTAAAAGAAAGAACAAGAGGGAGAGAGACATAAAAAATGCGGTGTCATGGTTATCACTCCTTCACCTCTGTCCCCCTATGTATAGCACAGTGTCGGCACGGTGGTGTAGTGGTTAGTACACAGCAAGATGGGCCCAGGTACCTTTCTGTGTTGACTTTGCATGTGTGCAGGGGTTCTTTCCAGGTACTACTTTCCAGTTACATATAGATATTCATTATCTATCCAAGGTGTATTTGTTTAATCAGTCCCTTTTTAAATTAACACTGTATTATCAGATAATCAGATTTGGTCAGAAGCAAACTAGGAGTGGTCCACATTTTACTTTTGCTTTATCGTTCCTATTTATTCAAATGCAGTTAGGTTAATTGGTGATTCATTATTATATGATTATATGATTATATGTCAGCCCTGTGAAAGACTGGCAACCTGTCTAGGTCGTACCCTGTGTCTGTCTGGGAGAGAGTCCCCTTTTTTGTGTCTTGAGCCCCTCAAAAGGTCTGTGCACCTGTCTGTCTTGTGTCTGTGGTGAGTTTAAAGCAGCTATTCTAAACAATTTTTTGTGACTCTAATCCAAGTTTGAATATCACTGCAGAACTTACCTGTATTTTTTGGGCTTCCTGTTGGGAATTGTTTTGCCCATTTTAAGTTTCATTTTACAGACTCAGAAAGAATTCAAGGGTGTATTCTGAGTGTACTACTTTCAACTTAGTAACAGAATTACTAAGTTAGTCATTTAAAACACTGGAGACACTGTGCTAACATACCAGAAATACATACTGTCCCTGTGCGTCAGGTATATCCAGAATGATACAATTGCTTGATAGGAAAAAGTCTGTTCACGACAATGACTAATACGATTTTATTTTTTTATTGTCAGATTTATTTATAAAGACCAATATCACAAATCACAAATATGTTCCATGGGACTTTAAATTTGGTACAGCATACAACACTGAATGTGCTAAGAAACACTCTCCGCCCCAAAAGCCCTTTAATGGGTAAAAAGCTTCAGTACCATTACATAACTATGCTGTTGTTTTCTTGTGGTAACAATGCAATTTTTGTCCAGTCTCTTTCTTATTGTGAATCATAAACACTAACCTTAATTGAGGCAAGTGAGACCTGCAGTTCTTTTCATGTTGTTCTGTATTTTCTTTATGAACTCCTGATTGAGTCATTGCTGTGCTCTTGGAGTCATTTTGGTAGGCTGGCCAATCCTGGGAAGGTTCACCATTGCTCCAAGTTTTCTCCATTTTTGGATAATGGCTCTAGACATTGTTCGCTGATGCATTGGAACCCTTTCCAGACTAATACATGTAAATTACTTGAAAGTGGTGTTATTTATTGTTTCAACTGAGTGCAACTGAACTCAGCTTTTCTAGAAAATGTGGTTAATTACAGTGTAGTCATGATTTAGAAATGGGATGACAGTAGCTTTTCAAATAGGGCCAGGCAGGTTTGGACAGCTTTTTTCCTTTATTAAATGAAATCATCATAAAAACTGCATTTTGTATTTATCCAGGTTATCTTTGGTAATTCTACATTTGTTTAATGATCTGAATCATTGAAGGTACATAGTGTTATAGATTCATATAGACTAAAGATAACACTTAATCAACACATCCTAGATCTCCATGAATGAAATCTTCCAGTTTAAAATCTAGTGGAATGTGTTGAGATCATAAGATGATCAATGGAAATCAAAATCATTATCCATGTAGGTCTGGATTCAGAATCATACTCAAAATAAAAGTGGAAAAGTCAGATCACAGACTGATCTAACGTCTGTGGAAATTCCTCAAGACAATTCAAAATTAAGCTCAATAGTAGGTGTGGCCTCCGCGTGCCTGTATGCACTCCCTACAACCCCTGGTCATGCTCCTGATGAGACGACTGAGGGATCTCCTCCCAGAGTTGGATCAGGGCATCAGTCAACTCCTGGACAGTCTGTGGTGCGATGTGGTGTCAGTGGATGGAACAAGACACGATGTCCCAGAGGTGCTCGATTGGATTCAGGTCTGGGAAACAGGCAGGCCAGTCCATAGCATCAATGTCTTCATCATGCAGGAATTGCTGACACACTCCAGCCACATGAGGCCTAGCATTGTCATGCATCAGAAGGAACCCCGGGCCCACTGCACCAGCATATGGTCTTACAATGGGTCTGGGGATCTCATCCTGGTACCCAATGGCAGTCAGGGCACCTCTGGCTAGCACATAAAGGCCTGTGCGGGCCTCCAAGGAAATGCCTCCGCAGACCATCACTGACCTACCGCCAAAGTGGTCATGCTGGAGGATGTTGCAGGCAGCAGAAGCAGTAGCTGCACTACCTGAGCAATGTCTGTGGGTTGCAGACACCACCTCATGTTACCTCTAGTTGTAAGGGCACTGGAAAAAAGCAAAATTAACCAAAACTCAGCCAGAACGGATGAGTACAGGGAAATGGTGTGTGGCCATCACCTGCAGAACCATTCCTTTATACGGGTTGTCTTGCTAATTGCCTATATTTCCACCTGCTGTCTGTTCCATTTGCACAACAGCAGGTGAAATTGATTCACAATCCATGTTGCTTCCTAACTGGACAGGTTGATATCCCAGAAGTGTGATGGACTTCGATTTACACTGAAATGATTGTGTTCCCTTTATTTTTTTGAGCAGTGTAATCTCAAGCAATATAAAGGAATATTCCTCTAGGTAAAAGTTACGACACAGAAGTGACTTAGATAATTTACAGGAGAGAAGTATAAATGTTCTCTTGTATCTCTCTTACAATATAACAAGACCATTAAACAGGATCACTTAATAAAATATAACAGGAATTATTACACTAATCCACAATAATGCAAATATTGTCCAAGCATAATAAACACAAGGAACAAATCATTAAACCCTTTGTAGACTGGTGAAACTATGTAAAAACTATTTATAGCCATGTGGTGTGTGTGAGACAAAGAGGCTGTAAAAGAGATAGGAATGGGGAATGAGACCATGTGAGACTACACAGGCTGTTCAAACAAAAATCCCTTTTCCACCAAACCAGTTTCGGGGCTGGTTTGGAGCCAGTGCCTCTCAAACTCATTCCCAGAGTAGCACCTTGACTTTATTGCTTTTGCTTTTATCAGGGGGTGGGATTATCATGACCAACAAAAACACCTGCAATCATGTAAATATATATGTCTGTGTGTGTGTGTGTAATATTATAAGTTAATGCATATAATATATATTATGGAAGTATCCACTATCCCATGATAGCATTCCAGTAGCTTGCAGTGACCTGCAGTTGCAAATGTAGTGACAAAGGTAACAGATTATACACAAATCATCTGTCCACATACTTAGTTGCTGTCACTCAGCTGGATACTGAATCATGGAATGATAAGTAGATGTTAAGGGAACATTTTGTTACCTGTTTTCACCTTTATTTCCCTCTCTACCACATTTATTAAAATTGTAATATTATTACTCCATATTCAGTGTGAATAATGTTGTTTCTCGTTATGAGCTATAAAAGCTTGAAAATAATGTTAACACAATAAATTACAGCATTATAAAAGATAATATGATAAAAACATTATTAAAATTAAAATGTGAAACAAAGTAGACTGCAGGAAACACTGACTATAGTGCTGTGGTGAAGATAAAGGTCTGTGTTTCGTTTATTGGATTTAACTGTGGTACGATTGGTAAAATGTATTTAAAAATAAAAAACAATGTTCAATTTTAACAAGGACCTAAATGTATAAAACATAGTTGTGGTCCACAGTGGTCAGTGGTCACATGGTTGCTAATGTAACAGCCTATTCCCATGTATGCACAGATACATTTTTGATTCATTTTTATGTGATTTCAGTCATTGACCAGTCTAAAAAAAGTAGATTACATTTTCATTAAAATATCTAGTAGCTTTTTTTTGTTGTTGTTTCTTTATTCTTTCCGATCCCAAGAACGTCTCTCACCCCTGTTTTCCACCAGACTACTGCGGTACTGGGATTTTTGTGCTTTTAGCTATGGAATAGGAGAACATGTTCTTAAATTAAACAAACAGAAATAGATCTCATATTTGCAGTTGTCGTTAGTCCTCATAATTTATTTGTTTGTATATTCTTCGTTGTGTAGCAAAAGAAAAAACCTGAAATCCTTCTGCTGATTGCAGAACAGAAGAGGTTATGCTGGTGAGACGAAAACAGCACTGGGTGCATTCAGCCAACCAGCTACAGACATAGGGGACTTTTACACATATCCTAATGTTTTATTGTGAAAACACAGATACAGTTCACTGGGTAGTAGAACTGTTCTTAGTCTGAACTGATCTGGCAACCCTGTCTCCTAAAAATTACGTTCCTATAAAACTAAACTGCAATCCCGATTACATTTTCCTGACAAACGTTATAGCAACCGCATTACATTTTCTGTCAATACAATGACCATATCTTCACAATTTATGTAAATGACAAGTCGCCAATACATTGATCCTCAACATATTAATTAAATGTCCACAGGCAACATATTTTTGTTCACCAGATTATCCAGCCTATAATATCTGGTTTTTCTTTTGCTACAATATCCGAACACACTGATATATGACTTCAGCTTTATTAACATGAGTTCAGACACACACAGCACTGGGTTAGGGGTCAGGGAAAGATAGTGGGCTGGGTATTAGCGAAAAATGTAACAGATCACTTGAAACACAGTGTTTCTCAACTGTAGGAGGAAATACCGTTGTAAATCTGTATTTTTCCCCTCTGCAGCAAAACAGAAAGATTTTTTTTTTTTTTTACTACTTTGGACTGCGTCAGCTATATGTGGTTGGAATGACAATAAAGCTTCTTGAACTTGAACTTGAAACTACTTGGATTAAATCCTTTCACCCAGTTTGACTGTTATCAAGCCATTCAATGGTCGTTATCATCGTGGGCGATAACAGCCTCCTGAACATACCAGTAGGTGGGTACCTACTGGCCCATATCTATGGGGATGATATATGACGATAACGGCCATTGAATGGCTTGATAATAGTCAAATCGGGTGAATATTTCCACTTACTTTTAAAACTAACAAAACTTACAATTTTACCAAAGTAATCCAAGCAGGCCAACACTGTCACTCACAACTATTATTTTTATTATTCTATCTTGAGCCATGGTAGATAGTAGATGCAACCACACTTTGAATGCGAGAATGTACTGAATCTCTACGAGTTTAACTATTCTACTCCTCACACATGACTACTCAACAAGTATTTTTTTCTTGTCACATGTGCATAGGGAGGTGAAAAAGATGCCCGTTTCTCACAATCCCTCTCTACCAGCATGTGCGTAATGACACCAAATACATAGAGAAACTAAAGCATCTCTTAAAAAAGAAACTTTTTAAGTTTTCAGATTGAAATGTTTTATGATTCACTTTGAAGACTCATCCATAAAGTCTCAAAAACATAGTCTGTACTGACCATTTACAAGCGTCCTTACATACAATACAGTCTGGCTGATGCCACATACTTGTCAACAGACCTCATCTGTGAGAACAAACCTCAGATACTTGTGTGTCACATGGACGCCCTAGGGTCTATGTGTGACGCATGGGGTGGGTGGGAATTCTTTTTATTATTTTTTTTTAGGGTGGGGGGTATGATGTATGATATACCTGTCAAGTTGCCAGAAGTGGGTACAAATACTGTGCTATGGTTTGGGTACGCATATCACAGTATCTTTGAATGTTGTTAGGCAGATCCATCTCTTGTTTTAGATGACGTGTTATTTGTAAAATCAGGTCAAACCAGAGTCAGAAAGCAGGACTTGAGACTA
>OMLM01018032.1:107912-129666 GCA_900302695.1 Helostoma temminkii | reverse complement strand
GATATAGATATATATCTATATCTATAGATATAGATATTTATAACTTTTTTTTCCTTTTGGCAACAACAATGATGGCACCAATGACCAGGTAACAAAATAAAAAGAAGTTTGAATAGCGTTTCTTTAAAACATATCTTATTAGTAAACGGGCAGCAGTCATGCAAGTATGTCAACTTTTCAGAAAATGGTTTAATAAATTAAACACCACCAAAGTGGTGATAATCTACTTACATCACTGTTTATTTTACATGGTCTGGTTAAAATAATTAATATAATAATAACTATATGGTTTATAGCAATTAATAAAATAATTACCCATGGGTTACATTCATTAGGGCAGTTTAATCTACTATTTAGTATTTCCGTGCAGTGTTTTAACACACAGTGTTGTTCTAAACAGGACTTTCAATTGTATATTAATGCAAAGTATTTGTCAGCAACTTATGACTTATGTTACAATATTTAATGTTTATTAACAGCTTATAAATGCCTAGTAAGGGAACTAAGTGTTGCCCTTCTTGGTTTTAGTTTCAACAACAATCATTTTGAAAACACTGTAGAACAACATGAGACCATAACATCATTCTGATATTACTTTGCCTAAATTATTAAATTTTGGAATATGTAGTTTTGAGGACACTTACCTGAGCAAACTTATGTATCTGCTCGACCACAGCAGCAAACAAAGCGCCCACACTCTCATCAATCAGACTCTGCATGTAATGGACTGCCTCCTCATCAGACAGGTCCAACCGAAACTTGTCTTGTACCTGGAGGCAAATTATTAAACAATAAGAGTGTCAGTTATTATTAGGGAAAAAATGCACTTTGGCAGCTGTAAGTGAACGTAAGAAGAAATCACATTAATCTTCAAATCCAGCAACCCTGTAAATTCAGATGTGTCATTTACTAATCACTTAAATGCTGAAAGACTTTTTCTCTAAACTCAGCTAGCTGACTCGGCCTATACGTACATGTAGTCTTTTTTTCCTCATTTGTCAAATCATTAACTTCCATCAGAATCATCCTAATAATGTACCAGGTTGATATCTTAACTAAGCAAACTAGGGAGGAAGAGAAACTTACTGACTGATGAGAAAATAATATTTCTTTTTTAGGTTTATAACACATTCCTGCCTCATGTCCTACTCAGCAAAGGGTAACAACAAACGTACCTTCTTAACAGTCTTGTCAGGCTCCAGAGCGATGTCGGGGATGTTGGCATCCACCATGAGAGAAAACAGATTCAGGATCAGGTTGGAGTATCTGATGAGATGGAGGATGATTTATATTTCACATTAATGTCATTTCACATTTTTTGTGCTTCCCTACAAAGATAATGGTGTCATTCAGCAGATGTTTAATGTGCACACTCACAGTTTCAGATCAGAATTACAACTCTTTACTAAACTTTCAGGTAGTTATGTCTGTCAGCTGGTAAATGTGTTCTTCCTCTTACCTCCTGAGGTGCAGGAAGGCGGTGTAGCACTGCTTCCTGAACTCCTGATACTGCTCACTCTGCATGCCTCCCATTCCCTCCACCATCTCTTTACTCAGCTTCATGGGAGGAGGCAGCGGTTTGGGGTCTCTGCCCAGGATGTAGCCAAAGTCGATGTGAAAAAGCTTCCCTGGAAGAGAGGACAAAGAGAGAATTATCTGTTAAACTCTAAAACTGTTAAATACAAGTAAGCAAATTAAGATTTGTCTGAAAGATTTGCCTCACCAGTCTTTGTCAACAGCAGATTGTCCAGGTGTCTGTCCCCCACTCCCAGGATGTATGTGATGACACAGTATCCAGCTGGGAGGATGGAAAAAACACTGATTAGACTGCGGAGATCTAACGTGTTTGGAAGGTAGAGCATGACAACAGATGAAGCAAACATCTGCCACGACACAAACTGGCTCACCACAGCTCTTGACGTAGGTGTCCATCACCTCTGAGCTGATGCCGTAGGGTCCTTTTTCGCTTGGAGCATGCTTCCTGAAGAAGCTCTGTGGAGACAAGTTCTGTTGGTTGTTCATCAGCTACATTTAAACAGATCCCTCGTGGTTTCTACAACTTCACTTACCTGGATATTGCCTTCAGTAGCCAGGACTTCAGCAACAGGTACAGACTGGACAAACTGCATAAAACCTAGAATAACAACATTTTTTGTGTTTTTTTAATGTCTTGCTGTAGGACTTAATTCCCCAAACTATCCTTTATTTCAGTGGAGCATGCAGACAAAACCTGGATTACTGTATTTATTTTGTTTTAATAAGAGCAAACAGTGGTGTTGAATGGACACAAATTCTTACCGTGTTTGGTGCTAGTGGCTAAAACTTTGTAGGGTGTCAACTTCAGGTCCAAATTCTCTTTTCTCAGAAGCTAAACACCCAACGGCAAAAGAGAAAAGTTATTTAAAACTTTTTAAATTTTGAATTATACAAGAAACTGAGCAAATGACAGCTGTTATTTTCTGCATCGCTAAAGAGCAATGTGCCGAGTGGCAATGTGGTGAGTGAGCTCAGTGGTTCCATGAATCGAATGTTTTTTACTTTTTTTTCCAGGATTTAAAAATTTGTTGTGAAACTGTCCCCCACTGTGTAATCAAAATAAAGCTATTCATACTTTATCCATGAGCGAGATGATCTGCAGAATAAGCTGATCCTGTCTCAGGTCGTCTCCGTGTTTGAAGATAACTGGGTACATGGCTCCATCCTCAGCTTTGAAGATCAGCTTGGCAGGCATCAGAGCACTCTGATACACACAAAGAGGGAAGAAATTCATGAAACATGTTACACCGATACTAGATGCAGTAAAGGCAAACCTGCTTTTGTACCTTGAAGAGCGTTGCTGTCTCGGGGACGATGCCCCTGATCCTGAGCTGAGGCTCTAGAGGAAGAGGAATCGGCTCAATCTCTGAGAGATTCACCTTCTCGTTGTCAGCCAGCAGAGCCTGCAGCCGCTCCGTCTACGGACACACAGGGACGAACAAGAATCAGTGTGTTCATGTGCTGCTACAGAAGCCTTCCACCAGAATAAATAAAATTATGTCTACAACTGCACAAAATATATATAAATGAAAGCTTGTATGGAAACATCATGTACAAAAGAAATAAATAGTCTGTTTCCGGTGTTCAGTTACCTTCTTCTTGCGGTTTCCGCTCTCCCTTTGCACGGCTTTCATGAGCTGCACCAGCCTGTCTACAAACGTCTGCTGGGCTGCCAACAGTGACCTCATCACCCTCACACTCTTATCACCCTGAACAAAAGAGTAAGTGTGAGAAAAGGTGAGAAAAAGAAACAGAGAAAATTCTGTAGCGGAGTTTGCTATATTCTCCATCCAGCCACTGACACTGCAACACACTGACCTTGAGTAGAGCCTGACTGAATCTCCTCATGACATTCAGGTACATCTCATGAGTTTTAGGGTCTCTCTGCTGAGTGTCCTGATCCTCACACTCCACAATCACATACCTGAGGAACAGCCGTTACTGACAGGTTGTACAAATACATTCACTCAGCTGTAAGAAAGTAAGCTGACTTTGGTTTTCAGTCAAAAAACTCACCAGTACAAGTAGTTGGCAAGTGTGGAATTCTTGCAAGCACGCGAGATGAGGAATGTACAAAGATCTTGCTGCAAAGAGATGCAGACACAATGTTGATACATCTGACACAGATAATAAACAAACAATAAATAAAGCTTCTTTTAAGGGAACAACTGAGATTTCTGACACCATACTGTGCATCTGTCTTCCTGTTTTGCTTCAACAGTTGGTGTTTCTCCATGTGTCATTTGGGAATTTACATTGACTAACACTACATTTCCGAGAGTACAGCTCGACATCATTCACGTGTTCATTTACATTTTGCCCTTTTTACCTCTAGATTCTCACTGTCCGCTCCTTCCTTGCCTTTCTGTGGTGTAGTGGATAGTCCAGCTGTGCCAGAAATGATCTGAGAACTACAGAAAGAGCAAAAATAAACAAAAATATGCTGAACAATTGATTCACCACAGATGAAACTGCTGAGATGGTGTATTCAGTTTATGCAGTTTTGGTCTGAGTGTCATTCTTATTTTTAGGTCAACTGGATGCAGAGAACTGCAACTCTGCATCCAGCTGAGCAGAGATTGTGGCCAGAGCTGCAGATCTGCCAGTAAAATAACATCCAATGAGTTCATTATGGTTTTTGAAAGTAAAATAATCTATTCTAACTATCCTTCAATATAGTGAGCAATTCTGAGATAAATTTAGACCAGTGCAGTTAAAAACAAAAGATTAAAATGTCAGTAGCAGACGACCTCCATGTGTGCTTTACCTTTGTCAAGCTGCTCGTAGCGTTGACTCAATAATGATTCACAGACAAAACAGGGTGTTATAACTTCTAATCCACTGACCTGTCTAGTGTAGAATCATCTGAAAGTCCCTGGCTCTCCCTCTTGCTGCCTGGCTCCAGGCCTCCCTGAATGTCATTGAAATTCTCATATTTGAGCGCCTGGACCAGTTGAAGAAGATACATCAGCAGGTCCTGAAAGGAGAGAAGGGAAGAAGTGATGGTGGTCCAACACTGTGCAGCTTGCCCCAACTCTTAAAAAGAACAGCTACAGCGTAAATTGTGAAATGAATAGTGAGTTTAGTTATATTAGTGAGTCATTGCGAACCCCCCCACTGTAGGGTTGTTACTGGTCTCCAGGTGCTTACACAGAGCGCTCTAGAGCTTCAGCTAACGGTGCTACTTTCTAGATAAAGCCCACACATAGTACAGTGACAGACTGAAAACATTTAACATCATCATTATCCACCCACACAAGTACACATTCTCCTGGTAACCATGAGCCCTGCCATGCCTACCTCATCATCTGCCTGCTGCAGACGTGCTACGGCGTAGCGCCTGACCGTCGGGTTAGTGAAATGGGAAGACAAAAGCTCCAAGGAGTCCTCCACATCCATCGGCTTCCACTTCCCCAGCAGCTCCAGAGCCTGCTTCGCCTCCTGGGGCAGATCCCAGTTCACACACTTGAGGAACTTTGTCAATGCCTGCAGCAAGAGGAGGAGTAGGCATTCAGTGCGTAAAATCACATTTACTACAAGGCTATAGCAAAGGAGACAACCCCAACACGCCCACCTTCTCCTGCGTGGTGAGGTAGTATCTGAACTTCCACACCAGGTCCTGTTCTTCAGAGCTGAGCTGCTTGGTTGGTGGATAGCTCACAATGATCTGTTGGTGAAAATCAATTTGTGTGATTAAAAAAACCTTACTCTAAAATATGTTGTCTGATAATTCAGCTATAAGAGTATAGACACATGTGGGGTTTTTATCAAAGCATACATTTGCTTTTGATTACATAGGTGTTCTAGTGTTTAAACAAGTTTAGACTAGATTTATGGAAAATCATAAAGCAAGCAGACATGTGATCACTTTTATAGCTCTTTATGGTCAGACAGCTAATATAGTCTAACACCATTAGTTAGTCTCTGAGGAGGGCTGATCACAGTTGTCCCAAGCTCCAGACTTTAAACAAAAGTAGACTAAGCTTTTAAGATTGTGGATACTGAAGCTTGGCTGAGTAAACACACCTCCTGTTTAGACTTCTGTGTGTACTCTCTTTATGTTGTTTTTACTATTCTTGGGTTGTAATGTGTCTTTGTACAGTATATAAAGGATCCTGAATATTATCTACACCTCCAGTTACTTACATTGAGCTGGTCACGTGTGGCAGCATTGGGCTTCAGGTCGTGATCTGAGGGCCCACTGCGGAGGCTACGAGCCAGTTTGTGATGCTTGCTCTCCACCAGGTTCTCCTGTGAGGAGGAGGAATACAGTGTTTACAGTATATTGTAAAATGAAACTATAAACTACTTAATTCTGCATGAGTGTGTGCTCACCATCCCCATCTGTGGGTCAGGAACTTTGACAATGTCACAGCTGGTAAGAACAGGTGATGTGTCGTCTCCATCCTGAATGTGGACCGAGAACAACACACCAACAAGCTCACACTGTTATTTATATGACACAAGCAGCTGCCTAGTTTATGAGTATTATGTTAAATGTGAACCTATTACTTGCGTCTAAACATGACAATACCTTCTCATAATAGACAATGCTGTATTCCTTGTCGTTTGTTTTGACTCGGGGGAACTCCACCATGAGGTACATGAAGTTAGAGCTGCGTTTCTCGCTCTGCACAGTCACGCACAAAGAAAGCTTTTAAACACATGCATACAGTCAGATGTCCAAGACAATCCTGCTTTATCCTTACTGAGGATAAGGTTTCTGTACACTTCAAGGATCAGCAAAGTCTAGCTCTGATTAATCTGTACTTTCCAAGTCACAACAACTTTTCATCAAGTTGTTTCTGGTCCGTGACTGGCTTCACGACTCTAGCTAACAAACTCACCTCATTGATCATTTCAATCTCTCTGAAGGTCAGACGGTCCAGCCAGTCCACCTTCACCATGTGGCCCTGTCGATGGGCCTTCGTCAGCTGAGCGGAGAGAAAAAGGGTCAAAGGTGGAAAAAAGAAAAATGGCAGGAAGAAAATACAAAAGATTAAGATTCTGTTGCAGGTCACAGCAGGGTGGCCGATGTGCAGCTCAACCAATCATGCACAAACTCAGCGCCAGCAGCCGGTCCAGCATCCCCAGTCTCGCACTCAGCAGCCGGTCCATCTTCAGTCAGTGTGGGTATCAGGAATGTAAACACACACTTGGCCATGTACAGGAAGCCCACAACTCAGCTGGTTAGAATTAGCACCAACTCTTTAAAACAACAAATGAACCAGTAGCAGCCTAAAATAACTTTAGATATAATAAGGTTGACTGCACTCGAAGGTTATTGCAAAAATGAAGGAATCAGTGAGTCATTTTGGGAATTAAATGATTACATAAGCAGTCAAATCAGATCAGAATGTTAAAATGAAATGCACTCCAAGACACTCTCCTCTAAATATTCCACAGAGCTGCAACGTGACCGACATTATATTCTTGTGTGCAATAAACGTGAATTCCATGCACACACACTTACACAAAAACTCAAATGTTCAGCAACAGCAGAAAACTTAAAATGTGTGTGATGCTTTCAAGAAGTGTTCACACCAGTATCTGAGTCAAAATGTATTTGTTAAAGGTTTATCCTCACTTCAAGCTCCCTGCATGGAACAAATCAAAGTGTTCAGGGATTTAATAGAGAGAAAAGTGTATTTAGATGTTGACTTAACTTCCCTGAAACACTCTGAATTGTCCTAATTGTAACACTCATTTACAAATACATTTGGACCAAGGCTTTATTCACACACACATACAGTACACAACAAACACACATTCTGCATTGCCAACAGTGACTCCTTCACTTGTACTCACATCACTGAGTACCTCCAGGTCAGGTCCCTGGAACAGATGATTGTTTAGACAGCGCTTTGCATTGGAGGGTTTCTATCACTATCCAATGCACACAATGTGTCCCGTTCACTGTCCATCCTTTCTCTTAGCCATTCAGTTCTGCCCTCTTCCCTTATTCCACGCTCATTTACACTCATTTCTCCCTCCACAAACACACTGTACCTTGGCAAGTCTGCCCATCTGGTCCTCTGACAGACTGCTGCTGGTGCGTCCTGGTGTGGAAGTGGGCTCCCCTCCATCACCCTCCACACCAGGCCAAACCTTCAAGTCATGCATCCCTTGCCGAAACATACTAGATTAGGAAAAAAAAAAGTGGGTTGTTTTTGTTATTTTACATTTATTATCATTTATTTTACATTATGTAAAATGACCCCCGCAACCTCCACACAGACATACAATTCTTGACACAACCACAAGTAATAGTGCATAGTGAGACTCACCCATATTTGCCAAAGAGACTGACAGTGGTGCCCCCCACAGGAACAGCTCTGCCTGGTCCATATATGTCCCAGACTGTGAGAGCAACCTGGGCACTCTGCGGAAGGTCTGGATACTTGACTGGCAGCCGCAGCCACTCGTTCCAGCTGCACAGGCCGACAGGAGAATGTATACGCATTAAAAGATGACGACAAAAACGAGGTCTGAGCAACTGAACTTTTCTGAAGCTAGAGGAAAAGAACGAGCTGTTATATATGTTATAGCAGTGATTTTTTTTGCCTTTTTAGCTACAGAGAGGAAGGAGAAATATCATATGTGAGATATGTATATATGAAAACGCTTTTTACACACAGTCTAACTTAAGTAACACAGCAAGTCAGGTTGTTACTCACTTCCAGCGTGTGCTGAAGGGTTTATACGAGGTACGAACAGGCAGGGCCAGAGGCTTTCCTTCTGCAAACACCTGACAGGTAACATATAGGTCTGAGCAGTTCTCCTGGTAGAGCCCAGAGAAGCGCAGCATGGGATCTTCAAGCAGAGCTTTGTAGCTCTTCTGCTCCCGCTTTCCTTCTAAACTGCCTCTGAAAGAGGAGACACACAACATTTGTAAACTTCTTCTTGGAAGGTTTGTGTTTTTATAGCACCTTCTTGTTAGACTAGCTGCGTTTATGTTGATGATGGCCTGATTCAGATGATGACACTGGAGTTGCTGTCCACAGTTCACTACTGATTAATGCGCTTAACAATTATAATGCAATAATTAGACCCATGAACTGCACAGCTGATTTTAATAAAGGCAGCTTCCAAACTCTCCTGCCAGATGAGTCACTGTGGAGAAAGTAAACTCTGACTCATTAAGTCAAAGTTGTTTTCCATAATTTGAATATCTGTTTATTTTCAGTGGGTATTGATGCATTTCAGTTCTGATAATCAAATATGAAAACATTTATCTATTAAGTTATAAAACTATGCAAATTATGTCAGACCTATTTTAGATACACATTCACAAATATGAAATCATGCTTTTTTTCTACCAGCCACAAGTCAGATTAGGATTGCAACTAAATATTATCATAATGTGTGAGAGTCTCTAATCTAAAATGTGCAAACTGTGCATGGTTTGATAAACTCGCCACTTCTACAAATTTAGTTTCAGTACATCCACTGACAGATTATTTATATCAGTAATAGCCAAACTGAACTAACATCACTAATGCAGCACCTCTAAGTTGTTTAAAGTTGTCTTAAGGCCATAGAAACATGTCGAACAGCCTCACACTCACAAACACGACAAGCATCCCGTCAAGTCACAAGACACATTAGTTGTACCACTTGACCAAATGCGAGCTATTAAACAGGAAACTTACATCTTAAGTTGAACGTTGATGTCCAAGTCACAGCTGTAGACATAGTTGAATTTATCAGTGTCCATCTTCCGACGGGAAAACACTAAATTTTAACCAAAAACCTGACGACTTCAACATGAAATCCCGGACGGTTATGTGAGACTTTGCGAGCGGTTTGTGTTGTGTTGCGACAAGGCCTCGGATCAGCATAAAAACACTCCTCAAAATAAGGCGTAAAACCTGCCCCCGCGGGCAGAGACGTAATCACTCTGTACAGCAGATTAAAAAGATGACTTTGAGTTCCTGTGTTCACGTTTAAGACATTATTTTGGCGCTGTCTCACCGGTCTTGATTTGATGTTTTTGATAGCTACACAACACAGCAGCAACCGACATTTACGGTCAGGCCAAAGCAGTCGATTGTCGCTGAAGGGAGGCTGTGAAAACTGTACGGTCGATCGATTTAGCGGGCACTGATTTATCGAGTCTGCTCGCTAACAGTAGGAAGTACAGCATGCTTATTAAAGGCACAATACACCCAAATGACTGAAATCATTTGAGCAATATTTAGGCTGTTAGCCGCATTATATCACAAAACTAAGGGAGCCATTTTTACCCCAAACTAGAACCACATTAAAAAAGTTGACAAAACAATCCAAATAAAGGGCTGCTTGCATATCCTTCTGGAGAGTTCAAGCATGTGACATGGTCTAAATCTGTTGAAGTTTTCTTGTTTGTTCATATGTGAACTCAGATGCTACAGAATTAGTCTATAGCCGTTTCAGGCCTAAAATGAAGCAGGAATGTTAATTTTTGACCTTGTAAATAGCTGAAAAAAGCAATCCCAACTTTGGGACGCC
The DNA here is from genome assembly GCA_900302695.1 of Helostoma temminkii. Classification (NCBI taxonomy): domain Eukaryota; kingdom Metazoa; phylum Chordata; class Actinopteri; order Anabantiformes; family Helostomatidae; genus Helostoma; species Helostoma temminkii. The sequence continues at coordinate 119,640 of OMLM01018032.1, read as the reverse complement.
TTCCCATCTTTTTTATGGGATGATGGTATGATATGAAAACTCTGGAAGTTAGGATTGTGCGTCACTTAGATGGACAAGGTAATGTGAAATTATGGGCATGTAATCAATTAATTTAATTAAACATTTATTGGCCTTTTAGGCTGTAGTTTGTCTTTGTTGAAGATATTTAACTCAAAATAAAAAGCCCTGGCAAAAACAGTTGTCTTCTCAGGGTTATAAATTCCAAGTGTGATGATTCAGTGGTGAAAGTCTCATGGACTTTCAAACTGAATCCCCCCTCAATTAAAATGCACTTGCCACCAATGAAGTGCATAATGCATGAAGAACAATAGGCGTGTGACAGGAAAATCCTCATCTTTTGTCTTGATGAGTTCCTCCCTTTTCATCAACACTGATAACAACATTATAGTTTGGGACCTACAGGCCCTGAAGAAGTCAGCACCACCCTATTTGAAGTTATGGAATAATAAATAAAACAAGCCAACCTTTGGAGCAGTAGCAGTTCTACATTGATGGCAGAACTTGTACTTTCTTAGAAACAGCGTACAGCGGCAACTGTGAGTCAGACACAATGAATGAACAAAGAAGCACTCCTGACTGACAACGGAGATCAGGAGAGCTATTAAACTTTTCTGACAACTCTGGGGGTCTGAGAGAAAAGACACATAAAATATCACATTATGAGACACCAGGGCGTCCTGCAAGAGGCTTGAGCAGATTTTTCCTATGATCTAGCACTTCAGGCTACAGATACCAAACAAGTGGAAGAAGATGAGCTAATGTTTGGACAGCGCCACACTGTCAGGCCAGATCAAAATTCTTTTTGACATTTTACGTGAACCTTGTGAGAACCGACACAAAAATGTATATTTGTACATGCCTACACAACACACTAGAATCAAATAGCTAAGAGGTTAGGGTCTGAGACCAATAACAAATTAGTAAGTGAGTCCCACAGAATCCTTTTGTAAGGATCGCTTAAAAAATCTAGATTTTTGGAAATTATAATTTGACAAAATACTCTTATCAAAAGCTCCAATTGTTTGCCATACCTTATGGCCTTTTTTCTAAGATACAGATGATTATGTGAGATAATCCAAAAAAAAACCCAAAACAAAAATAAATAAATAAATAAATATATAAAGTAAAAAGCCTCAAGTTGGCCTGAATTTTTTGGTCAGTTAAATTCTTAAAGGAATATGGTATTTGCCTAACCCTAACTTAGCTGTTTTTAACATCCTGTAAATTGTCAAACCACTTTCATACACATCAAACTATGTGCATTGTCTGGAAACACCAGTTTTATGGAGGCATTTTCTTTAACGTGTCACACATCTGTACATTCATACCAGTGAAGGGGTATTGTATGCAGGAGCCTACATAAAATAGTTCCACTGTATATTTTAACTTTTGACAAGATGTTTTATACGTGTATTAGTCACATCTTCAGGTTGAATTGTGATGAATCATGTTTGATAATTCCACCCCTCGCTCTCCTTCTCTTCTTGGACATCACCCCTTACTCTGCACTTTGTCTCACCTCTCTCCCACCCGTCCCTCTCTTAGTCACCACATGGATGTGTCATTGTTTCTATCACTTTGGAGGTTCATTCGTGCTCAAGCACAAACCACCACCTCATTCCCAATGGATGGCACCACTGACGCCTTCCACCGCCAGGCGTGTGGGCCACATGACGGTGATAACCACTCCTCCGTGCTGTGGTCGTAAAGCCCCGGGATGTATAAATGATGATGCAGGGGGAGAAGAGGTACCAGAGGCTGGTCAGACATGAAGATGGACCTCACTAGGGTTAACTTGGTGATTGCAGCGGCTGTGTTACTTTGGTGGACCACCGGTGCCTCAGCTGCACGTACGGAGTGCCACTTTAACTTCGGAGGTGAGACAAAAATCATAACATAAGTGTCATGGAGCATTTGCAATTTACAAAAATGTTTTAAAAAAATGCAATTCACATTTTTTAAACTTCAGTTAAAACAATACATTTGACTGTTGTTCCAGCACTGTGTGTGTTTGAGGGGACGCACTACTCACTGAGTGAAACCTGGATGGACGAAGCTTGTATGCAGTGCACCTGTCTGCACCCTGTTGGTGTTGGTTGCTGTGAGACGTGAGTACATAACCTGTGTAGTTTGGTGTCCAGATGCCCAGTCATGGCTTCAGTACTGCAGTATATACAATATACTTCACAGTATTGAATGTAAATCAACAAGGCTTCACATTTACTCATAAATAGTCTTAAATATAGTCTTTCACAAGTATCAGATTCAAAGATATAAGTATAGAAATTATAATGAAAGTTTTGACGTTATAAGACAAGTTGGATACTTTGTGTTTTGTATTAGCCTATTACACTGATGCCAGCAGCATTTTCTTGATGTTGTACCTGTACATGGCTCAGTCGAAGCTCAGCTGAACACTTTTACATACTTCTAGGATGTGGAGATGATAATACAGTTGTATGCAATATCCTAATAAATGTAGTTGAGTATAAGTAATGACGAACTGTAAAAATAATTTTGAAAAAACTACTTGTAAAAAACTAAATTTTCTTACTACTTTTCACCAATGGCATTTGTAAATCAAGAACATTTGTGTGCTTTTGTAAAGGCTGTTATCAGGACATATCAGCACCATAGCCTGCAGCAAACCAAGCAACAATAGTGTTGATTTTCCTATAGGTGCAGGACACTCACGAACCAGCACAGAAACTATGTAAGGAGTTTACACTGAACGTTGTAAAGGACAAGTTGACAAGTGCATAGGAAAGGCTTTTAGAGACACAGGGGCTATTGTAAAACTACAAAAAGCCACTGAGTCTCTCCTTTACCTCCATCACTTTCCAGTGTGCATCGGCCGGTGGATTTCCCCGCATGGTGTGAGGTGCGGGTGGAGCCAGTGACTTGCAAAGTGTCCCTGGTGCAGACAGCAGACCCTCGCTTGCCCTGCTCCCCAGGTGAAGACATCAAGGACCCCAGTCATGGATCACTTCATCTGCAGCAACAGCTTGAGGGGTAGAGAGCAGCTCAGACTTGTTCAGTCCATTTTTCTGTGAAACTGATACTTATCATAGCTAAATATCACTATATAACTACTTTTCACACAGATACTATCCAAATATAAAATATTAACAGCATCTATCATTTTAGGGCTGTTTTATCAGTCAAGCAAATGTGATATATTTGCAGTATGTTCCAGCAGAGGATTTAAAATACTTACCACTGAATGATTCATTACATCAAGAAACTTAGGAAATGTTGGCATCTATTAATAATTTCTAAACATTTTGTTATATAGTAAAAATCTGTCTGTTCGTGGCTGTATCATACTAAAACAACCAGAATTTATTAATTTTGATATAGGGTATTTAGGATCTTCAGCATGACGAATATGCTCCATTGAATTGAATTTTTAACTTCTTTGTTAAACCAAATGTAATAGCTTTGATGAATCCAATAATATCCTGTTGTGTTTATATAATCAAACTTGTCCTGTTCTCTGATGTAACTTATTTAACCTCTAAATAAAATGCTTGTTTACAAAGACAGATGATGTGGAAATCTGCAACAACTAAGAATGTCACACATATTTTATAAAATTTGAAATCACTTTAATATTTTTCTTGTAGTATTTACATATCAGCACAAAGATGAAAGCTAAAATACAAAGAAAGTTCAAGAGAAAAATTTACTGGAGGAAAAAAAAGTTCATAAAATAAGGAGAAAAAATGTGCAAATTATTAAATGAGTCAAGAATGAAAGTAGTACAGAAAAGCACAACAACCACAGAGACAGCTGCACTTCAAACAGTCAATGTGAGCTGATCTTACTTAAAGAAAACGTATTCAAACTTGGGATCCACTGAAAAATGCATATGACACGAGCAAACCTAACAGATAGGATCAAACATAAGAACAGATTCCTGATTGTGCCTGAACTGTGCACCTCTGTGCTAACACTTCTCATCTGGAAAAATAAAAGTGTTTCTCTCTCAAACACACATACACACATGCAAACATCTGTCGCAACCCTCATGAACGAGGTATTAACTCCTCATTGCCTCACGTTCACTGTCTGTACAGAAACGGTCAAATATTAATGCTGTTTGTCCCGGTAAACTGGGACATGTAGGATGCCAAGACTGGGTTGGTGGGCAGGACTTTGATTGGCAGATCCCAGCTGAATGTATCGACGTCGACATACTCCGCCCCGGCCCAAACAGTGACTTCTGATTGATTCTGCAGAACAGTGGGAGGTTCCATCGGCTCCCGGGCAGTGACAAATTCAAAGTGAAGCCGCCACCTGAGGGTCACTGTACAAGAAGAAGATGTGTGACAAATCACAGTTCAACACTGTCCTACAAATTGTGGCGTAAGAGACGAGCTTTATCTCAGGTAAACAACTGATCCATACAAATTAAAAGGCCATAACGTACTATAGGTATAAATAATTTCTCAAATTTTGTAGATCAGTTGGAGTCTGAACTTTTGTCTGAAACGTTTTTTCTACATTTAACACATCTCACTAAAACAGTGTTTATGTATGTTGAATTCTGGAGTCAGCATGTTTTACGTTTACATCTGGTAACTATCTATTCCTGCTTGTCAGAGTGTGAACCGGAGGTATTGGCAAACAGAGAAAGAAACTTAAGAAGCCACAAAGGAATACTGAAAAGTGTTATTTAACTTCCAGTTAAATTGTTTTGAATCTTTCCAGGCTTCAACCAGAAGCAGAGCAGAGAGCATAGAGTGCAGCAGAGAGACATAGCCAGGAAAAGATTTCTCCAACACTCTGTATACATTACAATACAATAAATTCAAAATAATTAAGTTATGAAACATGATCATTGGGGATGCACCAAATGTGAATTCTGGGCCAATACAGATTCTTTTAATGAGCACAAACTCAATCATCCATTATAAAATAAACTATAATAACATTTTCACACATCGAAGTAAATGTTTCAAAAGGCCACAAAAATCTAAAACATTGATGGGGGCATTAGTGAACATCATCTTATCGATGTTATCAATGCCATCAAGGTGAATATTGGCAGATACATTGATGCACCTCTAACAATCTCATCTTACTGGTGACTGACCTATGTCTGTGCTGAAACCTGGAGTGACATTGAGGGGGATGGGCAAGGAGAAGTGGCTGAAGGCAGTGTGAAGGCAGGACTCCAGGTGTCGACCATGTCCGGTCACACTGACAACCTGACCGGGTCGCCGCTGGTACTGCTGCTGGATCTCCTCCTCACTTTGAAGGCTTACAGAATACTGACACACACACAGACAGTCACAAATTAACTCACAATTCACAAGCTATTAATCAGAAGCCTAATGTTGTACCTAAGCTGAGACAAGGACTGTAAAGACACCTGTAAGCAGGGAATGTCTCCCTCTGAGAAGTTGAAAGTTCCAATGATGTCCTCCCCGAGTCGGTAAACGGTCTTGAAAATGCAGAACTTTGCCACTTTCCCACGCACATTGGTGATATTAAACATGTCTGGGAAGAACACAGAGATCACAATCCACATGTTTGTAAAATTAGAAGTAGAAGTAGCTACTGTGCGTATCTAGTTGATATTTCTCTTAGGTGTTGGGAAATGCATATGAATTGTTGTTTCTACCAATTCATTTTTTAAATGTACATGTTAATAAGATGTGTTTACACATCAAACCTAGCTTGAGGTTAGTTGTTTTGCTATTAACAAACACTTCTCTTGCTTTAACAGTTTGCCCTGCAAAATAGAGAAGTACTGTTTCAAAGCTGTAACACAGAAACATTCACACATCAAAATAGCATTAACAACTGAAGCAAAAAAGCAGAATGAAGCTTACAAAGGCAGAAATTTCTACTATAGCAAAGAGCAGAAAGATAAAGAATCTGACTCACGTGGGCAGCGTCTTGAGGTAGTGACCATCAGCATGTCTAGTGCTCTTTCCAAAGGCCGAGCGTCCCTGCGGCTCGTTTCCTCTTCCTCCAGGAACGGGTTGGAGGGGGAAACCTCCTCATCCTGAGGAAATGGAGGCTCTGGCATGCCTTCAGGTCAGAAAGAAAATTTTAAACATTACGTTTACGTTTACGTCATTTAGCAGACGCTTTTATCCATTAATTAAGAGGAATCTTACCTTGCAGAACCAGCACTCGGAAGGGAACTCGGAGTAGTTTGATAGGAGAGTTGACTCTCTGGCAGCCAATGGTAAGTTTGTAGACATATTTCACTGCCTGACCACGGAAACTCGGAGGACCATGGATGGGTACCACCTCACTGTATGAATCTGTACGACAGTGTTTGTGTCACAAAAAGAACATAGAGTTTATTTGTTATACTTTGTCAAACATTTTAAATCTCTTTAATGTAAAGATGTTGCCACATAGACACACAGGCACTAAGCCATTTGTTACTTTTTTAAAGTAGAATAAATTTGTCAGTTTCTTGACATTTGTTGAATACATTAACATTTTTCCCATTTGTGAAAACATACATGTTTTGCTCTCTCCAGGATCCAGACACAGGTCACAGAATAATATCTTGGGTGGAGTGTCCAGCACACACTGCCCACGCTCTCCTGTAAATGAAAGGAGTTAGTGCTACAGAGATTTGAGGCACTGTACTCTTCACATTAGGAAAGAGGCTACTAACATAAAGCTAACAACATCCAGAACCTTTTATTTTTTTAATCTAAAGATTATTGTATTTCAGTTCACTGAAACATGTAGTTGTTTCTTTAAAACATACACACACTGTATAAATGTAATATTATTATTGTTTTGAATAGCAGATTGTTTTCATCCTTCCCACTAGTCCCACCAACCTCTGCTTGGAATAAGCACTGTGTCACTCTCAGCCTGGACATCCTGTTTGTTGCCCTGGGCTGGCAGGGCCACTCTGCCCTCACTGGCATGGAACTGACAGTGAATCTGAGCACTTGCCCATGCCAACATCTCACTGGAACACAGACAAAAGAACAAGAGTTACATAGAAGGGCATTTACAGACTGAGTGATTTTACTGTCTTGTTTTACATAGTTTCAAAGTTTCTCTTCATTATTTTACTATATTCGTGTCATATTACAACCTCGGAGATAAAAACGTGCACCGTGAAGGTCTATCATCGTTCAACAGGAAAAAGTAAACACAAGTAAACCCTACCTGCTGACAGAGGTGGACAGGTGGGACATCGGGTTGGTGAACGTTATAAGACACTCCATCAGCTCCCCGGCCAGAAACACGGGGCCTCGGGCCATAGAAGCCGCCACCTCGATCATCTGTAACGTTACAAATATGTTACGAACACTAGCATTAAAAGCAAGCTGCATAAATACTTTATTTGTCACTGCTTTTCTGTAAACATACACTGTTAAAGCTAGGTTACAGCGTTGTGCTAGACAGACTGCGGACACAAGTTAGTTAACTTTTTGTTCCCGTTTTCTAGTCGCTGCTTTTAAGGGTTATTTAAATAACATTACATACCTTGGCCTCAAACGATGCTGCAGCAGACAGTTACGTTACCGTATCCCGAAGCAAATCCAAACGTACTTATCCAATAAAACAACACAGCTCTTGCCAGAAAATTATTGACCATAGCTTAGCGAACATTCCAGTTAGCTACAGTAAACAAAAACTATGTTGACATTACGTTACACCCGACAAGTCACGAACACTCGGAAACCAAAACCTCCTACAAAAACAAAAATAATAATCAGCGAACGTACACTTTCTTTGAAGCTACGTTCTGCTTGACGTCCCAATAGTGTTTCAGTTTTTACTCAACGTTTTAAATTAACAAAATAGAAGTGTATAATTTCGGCAACGTTTAAGGTCGGCCATTTAGAAGACGTCTCTTTGGAAGAGCCAACGAGAATGTTACTGTGGTAACCGCTAGGGAGGCGCACGCTCAGTCTTTAAAAATAACCTTGGCTTTTGGGCAGTAATGACCCCAATTCTCGAAAATCCGTCTTCTGGCAATTGTAGAAATTGCATACTTGTCAAGATGTGTAAATGCTTGTTAATTTAAATGGAAATCTAAAAGTACAATTGAACACAATCCCCTCTTTCTACTCAAAATGGTATAGGCCTGGTAGCAGTAGCGCTACTTCCGTGTACTTTGTGCCCCCGCGCTACACTTATCAGGTATCATTTCCTTCTAAATTCTTTAGTGACTTTCACAGTGTCGTGGATATGTTTATCAATTTCGACCCTAAAAAACAGGGACCAGCCAATGTTATAAAAAGATGCGAAATTCATAAATAACCTGAAAGAAATTATTGCCTGAAAGACGAGCTTGAGGGAAAAATAGGTGCCCTAAGTGTCGGTAACAAACGTAAACTAGATGTTGAGCGCCGTGCTAGCAGAGGCTACAGGGTCGATCAGAGCTGCAGTGGGATGACGCTGTCACTCCGGTATTTAAAAATAACCACATCTTTCCTGTTAACAGAGAGGTAGCTAACACTAGTACAGTGGGTTCCCGTCCATTTGCTTTAAGGAGGCGTCTTTGAGTTAACCTTTCACAATTAATGATTAACGTGAGGATGATATAATGTTATCAGTCTGCGGCTTTGCATTAGCCGCCGGTTACCGAGATGCTTGCTTGATATAAACTTCCCTGAATGTACACCGGGTAAATGTGATTCGTTTTATTCTGTTTGATATCATCGTAGACTTTCCAGCTAAATCCCAACCCTCAAGACTTCCTGTTGATCTTCTGCTGTAACACACCGTCCATCCATCCAACCAACCGACCAGCCACCATAGCCATATCTGGACTCCGTGCACAGGGGGCAGTGGGTTCTGCCATCTCTAAAAACGGAAAAATATAGAGTGATACTGAAGCAGATATCTGCAAACGGTCTCTGAGGAAATGCACACATTGAGCAGAAGAGACTGAAAGAGCATGTGGACAGTAATAACCATATAATGTTATTAGGACAGCCTACATGAAGGAGCAACCTTTTTCCTGTTGGCCTCTATCCCAAAAGTATTCAGACCTTGACAGGTGAGAACCGGTTTACCCTACAAGTGTGACAGTGGATTTCACTCAACCACATAATGATGCAGAGGCCACCTGTAGCTACCTCCTCAGTGTTTTTGTTCCACGGTGCCTGCACAGCAGACTGGGTTTGTTGACTCAAGGTGGTGACAGTGAATTTTTTGCATTCACAAGTGTTTTTCCTCTTCTCATTTACCACTGTAAGCTCCCTGTTTGGCGAAATCCTGCTAAAATGACTACAGAGTGGGGTGAGAAATCCACAGCGGATCTCATGAGCAGCTATGTGTCCAAGGAAATGGGATACGGCGTACCCAAGGAGGGTTGGCGTATCTGTCTTGCACATGAGTTCAAGGAGAAAAGAAAACCCTTTCAAGCAAAAGATGTCTCATTGTCCAACGTGTGGGAACACCTTGGACTTGGAGTCAGGTAAGACTGTAATTCTTTGGCCATGCACTAAATGTACCAAACACTAGAAATGCAGCAGAATTGATTTACATTCATTACCCATGAGTGTTGTTTAAAGTGCATTTCCACACTCATCACAGTAAAAGAAGTATCAAAACAGCAGAAGTTAAACTATTAAATTAGTTTTTTCCCACTGAAAACTGACCACAGCTGCTGCCTTTTGTATCTTAACTTCGGCTAAAGGAATATTTGGGTTTGTATCTTTTTACATTACAATCTGATAGGAGTTGAAATGTTGTGATCTCAACCATCTTGTCTAGGCTGTGCCGAGTGCAGAGGATAAATAGTTTTTAGTGTTTTTGTATGATTTTTACAAAGATTAACAAGATATGCCATACTAGCAACAGTAATAAAGTAATAATGTTCTCTACTTGTGATTCTTAAAAAGTGTGTGGTCTGTTTAGGGCTTCACATTTCTAGTTTCCACGTCAGCTTTGAGTTCAAGGTGCAGTGTATTTATTCCTCCATGTGAGAAAACCTCTCCTGCAGTAAACACAGGAAGGTTAAAGGTTGTCATTCACAAACCCACCACCAAGGCACAAACATTAAACAAAGATTAAACATTTACAGATGAATTAATTCCTGCAGTTATAAAAAAAAAAATCCAGCACGGATCTCAGCATCTGTTAACCTGACTGTGTTTGTTTCAACCACAACCTGCTGATATCTGAGATGCAAAAGTAGAACATTGTGCAGGTTTAGTGGATCGCTGGGCGCACAGCCAGAAACACTTTCTCTCAGTTCTCATTTAAGTCCTGAGAGGATGGCTTGACCCAGTAGTCCTTGGCTGTGTGTCAGAGAGTGTCTGGTGTGACAGTCGTCAGTCCTTCAGTCACCGAATGTGTAGCTGTTGTTGAAAAGAAGCTACATTGACTCAGTAACTCTCAGCTTTTTAAGTTTATCCCAGTTAGAATCACCAGTATTTACAGCTGCTCGACTTTTAGCCTCCTCGTGTCACACCTGCAGTGCAGCACAATAACACAGGTCATTAATTTTCTTGTAGCTATGAGCAAACCACAGTGCGGTGTGTGATTTCTGCATTAGGGCATAGTACTGTGAACTGCTTCAAGAGTTTGCATTTAAACCACAAGCTTTCTTCACTCTCCTGGAAACTGTTGCTGTAAGACAAACATGTTGCATTCCCGTTCAAGGCTGATACAAAACAAAGTCCTTTATTAATTACTGATTAAAATGACAGTGGTTATAAAGTAGGGAGACACACTGTTCAAAACAGGGTTAGTGTTTAACACCGTTAGAGCCGGACCGTCAACAATTAAATGACAGGTGTAGAAATGCACGACTAATAAAATTACCACAAGTTAAAGTCTTTTCATCATAATGTACCAAGACTCACAAAGTAACTCTGGAGCTAAAGGTTGATGTAGTGGAGCTTTGAGGGAAAAGTAAGAGACATTTTACTGGCATAGCTATGAGGGTTTCCTCTGCAGTGTGCCCAGTGTACCAGTCCTTCTCCCTCAATCTGCTCAATACGTTTCTGATTGAATACTGATTAGACTTTTTGCTTTTCACTGTTCTGCCAGCTGCTTGAAACACTACTGTGTTAACTGTGGCAGGTTAGATTCAGGTTAGTATACCTGACCTCTTTTCACAGATCCAATTCAGGGTGGGGTTCACTGAGCTAAACTGCTGAACAACACTTTTCTGACAATAGTGTAACCAGCCATGACTTTACATAACACGCTTTGACTGATCCTGTTCATCTCCTACTGAGTGGAGCTGTTGTTGCATTGGGGGTTTTCCTCACAACAAGTAGACAGCTCTTTTGTGGCTGAAACATTATTTGTTATTGTGTAAACACAGCTACAGTGCAAAACACAGCTATGACCTATACTGCTTTGACTTTAAAGATCTACTTTATAACATTTTTTATATGCTGGGCAAAGAAATATTTAACGGCTGCAGCTGTGATATATTATTTTTATATATTACAATGGCTTTCCATCTGCTCCAATCTGCTAAAAATCATCATATACTAGCGACACAGAAATATTTGTTGGTATTGGTGTCCTTTGGGCATCTTTGCACAAGCTTCAATCTACATGATGTGTGCAACCACTGTAAATAAATCATTACAGCCTACTGTTTAAACAGAAACACTGGTGTTTTAAAGAATGCTGCTTTGACGTCAGCTGCTTGGCCTCAGAAAAAAAAGAAATAGGAACTTTGTCAGCTTGTTGTATATTTATTATGGTCATTCTGTACAGTAAGTGTTCTCATTTTGCTGGAGCC
>OMLM01018032.1:74339-101186 GCA_900302695.1 Helostoma temminkii | reverse complement strand
ATGCTGTAGGTGGCTTTATATTGCAGCATTTTTACATTTTTTACCTGATGAAAAAATAAATTTGAGTTTAGTTTTTTTTTATGTTCAGCAATACTTTCCTGTCACCACTAACACACACAGTCTGTTAAGACTAGTTGAATTCCTGGGTCTAAATGAACTGATCGCTTCTCAAAAATAGAAATCCAGATTGGATGGCAGATGGCAGATTCAAAGCAGAAAAATTTTTATTATTTGCAGTTGCTGTCCTTTTCTAGATGTAACCTGATAGTTGCCAATAAGTTTAGAAGTTGCAGTTGACACTTCCAATTTACAACTTCTGCCTAATCTCTCTTTTTAACAAGAAAACTGTGGACACAGAGTTCACCATAAGAAAAGCTCCAAAGCTGCGAAACTAACTTAACCATATAAAATTATTCATACAGTGTCTAAATTGACCTAAATAAAATGTGTTAAGTCATGTTAGTAAGCTTAGTTTTTTCTCAAGCGTCATCGTGTTTATTTGGATTTTACAGTGCATACTGTGGGGGACTCTGGCTGGCGTCCCTGTGTGTGATGTGTAAGATGGCCCGATTGGTGGACAGAGAGGAGACATACCAACATTACAGAAACATCCTGGACAGAGGCAGCGCTGCTTTTGACCAGCTGTTGTGGAATGGTTAAGTTCAAATATCCATTTGTTGAAGGGTTTTCCCTGTTTCATTTAGTGCTGGTTTAAAAGCAGACACATCATATGTTGTGATCAGAGAGAGGCATGACAAAGTTTGGTTATTACCTGTGTATGGTTTGATGACTCAGCAGTTATGTGGTCATGGAACATTATAGTGGAGTCCAGTTAATCTATAATAGTAGACTGCTTGAGACATATAGTGACATAATTTTTGTATTTTCCCATCATGTTTAGGCAAGTACTACAACTATGACAGCAGTGGGAAAGACCATTCCAATAGTGTCATGTCTGACCAGTGTGCTGGCCACTGGTTCCTGAGGGCATCCGGGCTGGGAGAGGGAAAGTACCAGGCAAGTTGAAACAAGCGTGACAGCTCCCTGAGTTTTTTACCCTTACAAAGCAGTGCAAAATGAAAAGGGATGCTCTAAATAATTTAAAATACCTGCTGGTCCAGGATGGCTGTGAAGCATCCACCCCTTTAACTACCCACACATATGTGTAGGACACATGAATATCAAAGCTCAAAGGCTCAAAACCAATTCTTCTTCTGTCCCTGCAGGCTTTTCCAAAAGAAAAAATCCAGAGTGCACTGAAATCTGTATTTGACTTGAATGTTATGAGCTTTGCTGAAGGCCAGATGGGTGCAGTAAATGGAATGCGTCCTGAAGGAGTGCCTGACCGCTCCAGTGTCCAGTCAGATGAAGTCTGGATTGGAGTAGTATATGGACTAGCAGCCACTATGATCTATGAGGTGAGTGTGTGTCTGTGTATGTGTGTGATAGTGCTGTATTATGTTTGTTACACTTAAATGATTCAGATCATCAAACAAATTCTAATATCACAAAAAGATAAAGTAAATACAAAATGCAGTTTTTAAATCATCATTTCATCATTTTTTTCAAAATGGGGGGAATTCCCCCACAGGAATAAGGGATTTTCTGAACCATAGCCATAACTTTATGTCTGTTTTTACATATTACTTTTCCACAAAGGGCCAGGCAGGTTTTGACATTATTTTTTTACTTAATACATGAAATCATCATTTTAAAAAAATGCATTTTGTATTTACCCACGTTATCTTTGAGTAATATTACAATTTGTTTGATGATCTGAATTGTTTAAGTGTTACAAATGTGCAAAAAATAAACAATCAGAAAGGGGAAAAGACTTTTTCACAGCACCACTGTACAGTCGAAAGGGAAAAACAATGTGTCAGTCTCATGTTTTCCTGAAAAACTGTTTACATGGTGTTTTTGGTGTTGGGGTGACATCTTTATTAACAGCATCTGGTTACGGAGCCGCCACAATTACTCAAACATTTAATTATCTTTGGGTTTTGAACTGTTGGTTAGACAAAGCCAGCATTTAGAAAACGTCATGGTGGGGATCTTTTGTTGTCTTTTATGCAGCAGCAATAAAATGTAAACTTGTATATCAACATTACAAAATGCCAAAATGAATGTAAAAAATTCCAAGTATATTGTCATTATGTGCTGTTAACCATCTGTTAAACCTTGTCCCACATTTTTGGAAGTTGTCATTATAAAGCTGCTAGTGATGACAAGTATAAGTAAAATACTGCTTCACATCTTGGTGGCTGCTTTTTTCCCCCTATTTCAGGGTATGTGGAAAGAGGGTATGCGTACGGCGGAGGGCTGCTACCGGACTGTGTGGGAGAGGCTGGGCATGGCCTTCCAGACTCCTGAAGCCTACTGTGAAAAGGGCATCTATCGCTCTCTGGCCTACATGAGGCCTCTGAGTGTGTGGGCTATGCAGCTAGCCCTGAACACGTCACAGAAACATCAGACCATCTCACCTCAAAAAGGAGACACTGACAGGGAGGAGGGACAGGATTGAGAGAAAACCTTAGCTAGGACCTGAGTCTTCACACTGGTGTGATTACAGATGCACAGCAAGTTCCTCTGAAAATGACTTAAAAACCACACCAGCCATTATTCCTGTACCCTCATCCCCATTACCGTGCAGTGCTCTGATCAGTTATAAATTAACTTCTCAACAGTTTTTTCCCAAATGTTTGGTCATTTTAGGCTTCAGGACAAAACTGTGATGCATCAGATCAGTAGCTACTATACAGTATGATATTTCTAGGTGTGGAGACCGAGTTTTCAGAAAGGTTGGTTATTTGTAAAAATGTAAACTAAAACGAATGCAATGACTTGCAAATCATTTGAAACTTATTTATGATCGTAAATAGTACAAATACAAAAAAATGTTTTTAAAAATCCAAGGCAACAACAGATGGGAAAAGTAGCACAATGCTACAGTTGGTGGAGGTATTAATCCTGTATCAAGCAAGAACAGGAGAAGAATGACACTTGTGTGTGGAGTGTTAAAAGAAAGTGATGCAACACAGTGGTAAGCGTCTTCTTATTTTCTTTAGGTGTTGATGGCATCAAATTCAATGTGATTTACCAAATATTTGTAAAAAGTTTGATGTGTTGTGATTGTACTGTTTACAATCAAAATTATTTTCAAAGCTCTGCAAATCATTACATTCTATTTTAATTTGCATTTCACACAGCATACAAACTTTTCTGGAAATGCAGTTTGTAAACAGATGGCTCCTGAGTGGTGCTAAAAACCAAGCTTGTGTTCCAGTAACATTGTCTGTTTGCACAAATACATTCACACAAACATTTAAGCACTACATTTCACAATTCACAATCATCATTATCAATCATAATGTTTGCATATTTGCAACAGATTTATATGCTAAATATTTAAGGACTGTTGTCTGTGATTATACCAGACACATGAGATCATACTGTCAAGTCTTGTCAGTCAATTCAGACTTTAAGGATTATTGGATCAGAAATGCAAACACTTAGAAAGTCAAGTTGTTTTCCTCCATTTAAATTTGAATGCTATACTAAGTGATCTAATATGTGATGAGCATTGTTGGAAATTATTTTTGAAAAGGTTTCTTTTTTTTAATAACATTTGGGGCCCTTGTTGCATGTTAGGCCATATCTATGGTATTGAAATGTAGCTGCAACATTTACTCTCTTATGAAATCCAATTCTCTTGACAATCACACAATAAATGACTGAATAAGATACAACAGAAAGCTTGTTGTGTTGTTAAAGGTATAGAAAAAATATTGGTAATTACAATATAAAAAATAATTCACTTCATGGGGTGATGAATGCTAACTCAAAGAAATTGTCCATCACTTTGGAAAGAACAAGGAGTAACTGAATAGTTCATACTGAATCAAAGTTTTCAGTATGAAAATATAACATTTTTTAACATTTAATTAATTATGAAAATATTTGAATTATTTCAAGCATTTGAAAGAAAGAGAGCTTATGACAAGAAGAGAAAAATATCTGATATCTGGAATATTTTATATAATTTGCAGGAGTCAGAGAACCATTATTAAAATGCACACTTGCACTGAACAAGTTGGCTGCGCCCACCCAGTACTGTAAACCTGGGGGAAACACTGCACCCCGTTAGCCAAGAGAGATTTTCAAAGAGGTACTAACCCTTGCAATTGAGGATGGAAACATATAAACCACTGCACAAGGTCTGAAGAATCAGGTATTAATATCAGGTGACATTGTGCGTTAACACATGCAGGAGATAGCAGAAAATAGTCCAGATGACTTGCTTTCTCACCTGGGGAAATAGTACACCAAGAAAATCATAGTGCTTAGTTTACAGCACACCGAAATAGAACTAGTCACATAAAACAACGTGTGTGTAATCCCAGTTGGCAATTCAGTCTACATTACATGGACCTTGGACTGTTTAATATTCCCAAATACCAGACATGCTGTTCTTTTTAGCAACAAGCTTGCCTCCATCATCTGCGCTGTCCTCCACGCTTCTCTCACTCCCTTCCATCATTATGATGCTCCTGCTTGCCACACATACATGCGCTTGACCTTTGTCATGCCCTCGCCTATACATCAGGAAACAAGGGGCAGTATGGCTTCATCTGATTGGCCAGATACATTGACATACAGCATCTAAATGAATTGTACGCAAAATCATTGCGGTTCTAGGACTCTTTTGTAATATTATTGTCGCGCATTATTATCGATATATTGTGCAGCCCTAATACGTGTTTTTCAGAGTATAAATATACGTAATATAATCTCCATGACAACACCCCCTATCAGCACCACACACAAGTCTCTGTGGCGCAATCGGTTAGCGCGTTCGGCTGTTAACCGAAAGGTTGGTGGTTCGAGCCCACCCAGGGACGAGCATGTTTTCTGCAACATAACCTCACTGTGTAAATAAGTAATATAGCTCCTTTCACACATGCACTGAAACCCTGACCTTCTCTAGACTTTACCCAGGTGATCTGCATGTAAGCACTCATATGTTTGAGCCTTTAGGTCTGGACGTTAAACAGACTTTATCCTGCGAGCTCCTTAATTCAAGGTCTGTGTCTTCATTCTATAAGGGTTCTATCAGGTTGAGGTCAGCACTCTGTGCAAGCCAGTCGACTGTGCTTTGTGCACCCCAATTCAATGATTTCGATGGGGTGCTGAAAAACTTTCGGGCAATTTAGTGCACATTACATGGACCTTGTACTTGGAAGTTTGCGGGATAGAGACTGTTAAACATCCAAGCTGAATGACTTAGACATATTAGTTTTCATTTACTTAGCAAGGCTATGTAGCAGAAAACATACTCGTCCCTGGGTGGGCTCGAACCACCAACCTTTCGGTTAACAGCCGAACGCGCTAACCGATTGCGCCACAGAGACTTGCATTGACCTTTAACAGGGGGTGTTTGTCACGATATTCTTATATGTATATGTATATGTGTATGTGTGTGTATGCACACATATACTGTACATATAGAGAGAGAGAGAGAAAGAGGAAGACTTGTATCTGTTTTTCACAGGGGATGTTCTTCAATACAGAAATACAAAAAAACAGATTTTTTATATATCCATCCATCCATCCATTTTCTAAACCAGGGGTCGTAGGTGTGCTGGAGCCTATCCTAGCTGTCATCCAGGCGAGAGGCAGGGCACACCCTGGACAGTTCATCACAGGGCCAAATATAGACTTATAAATAGATAGATAGATAGATAGATACTTTATTGATCCTCATGGGCTAAATGCTGGTGTTGCAAACATATAAAATATATGTAATATAACCTTCTGGACAACCCCTATGACCACAAGACACAAGTCTCTGTGGCGCAATCGGTTAGCGCGTTCGGCTGTTAACCGAAAGGTTGGTGGTTCGAGCCCACCCAGGGACGAGCATGTTTTCTGCAACATAACCTCACTGTGTAAATAAGTAATATAGCTCCTTTCACACATGCACTGAAACCCTGACCTTCTCTAGACTTCCTGACTTCCCAAATAGCTGAAGAAGTTAATGCTGGTTTCTATGGAGAGTTGTCAGAATACACACGTATGGGGTTGCATAGCTACTGGTCAGGGTGTTAGCATTCACACATGCAGCTCATCTGAGTAAAGTCCAGAGTACCTGTCATGTAAACAGGAAAAATTGTTTTCCATAATGGGGGAGGGGATTAGAGAAACCCAGTTAAGTGTTTATGCCTGGGTAATTTGCGTTCTCTGGGTTTCTAATCAGCTTTTTACAAGAGTGCATAACAAAGGCTGCCGACATCTCTTTATCAGCTGAGAGTAGGAGAGATGAATGAGGGAATCAATACATGCTTGATGGTGCCTTGTTTTTAAATCTAGTTCGCCTAAAAAAAAACTGAAACTATCAGTTTCCTCTACACGTCTAGTGACTTTTCACTGGGCATTTCTTTAAATTAGTCACTTACTCATTGAAATGCAGCACTGGTCTATGGTCTATGTACAGTTACAGTCTGTTATGTCACTGTACACTTAAAATCTGTGAACCATGTTTCCAAAATTAGCCAGATTTAGGGAAGAAATCAGATTAATCTTCTGCTGCATGTATACGTGGATTTCCAGTGATCAGGTTACTTAACACACCATGTAAAGTCGTTGCCAATTACCTGAGAGTCTTTCCCTCTGACAGAGTACAGAGAGTCAGAGTGGGTCCCCATCTCTCCACAGCCCTGAGACTAAACACTGGCCCCCACAAGGTTGTGTGCCGAGTCCTCTGCTGTACACTCTGTACACGTATGACTGCGTCAGTACACACCCAGACAATGTCGTCACTAAGGTTGCCGACGACACCACTGTGGTGGGGCTCATCTCTGGTGGTGATGAGACAGCATACAGGAATGAGATCCAGAGGCTTGTGGGGTGGTGTGCGGACAACAACTTGGTCTTAAACACCACTAAGACCAAATAACTGATCGTGGACTTCAGGAGGAAGAAGTCAGATCTGCAGTCCATTTACATTAATGGGGAGTGTGTGAAGAGGGTGCCAAGCTTCAAGTACCTAGGTGTGCACATAGATGAAGACCTCCAATGGAGCTCAGAAACTGCGGGGGTTATGAAAAAGGCCCAACAGCATCTTCACTTCCTAAAGATCCTCTGGAGGGTCAACCTGAAGAGAGAGCCGCTGGTTGCCTTCTACCGTTTCTCCATTGAGAGTGTGCTAACACACTGCATCTATGTGTGGTTTTCAAGCTGCACCATGGCACACAATTTGCAATATTTTTCTTTCTTTCTTTCTTTCTTTCTTTCTTTCTTTCTCTTCTCAGTTAGCAATTTTGTTGTACTGTTGTACTAAGTGTGACTGTGCAATGACAATAAAGATTTATCTTATCTTATCAAACAAACATTTTTAGTGACTATTCCTGTTTTAAAACATGTCAGTTATTATTAAGTAGATTTCAATTATGGTTACGTTTAACTTCAACAAGCTGCGAATGCTTTTCACATTTTCTGAGGAAGTAAGGGTAAATGTGACCCAGAGCAAAGTTGTGACTATAGTAATGAGTTTGTTTTGGTTTAAAGAAAGTAATTTGAAATTAGTTATTGCCCTATTATCTTTTTTTCTGTCAAATGTATTGCATGTTTCCTCTTAATACACAGCTAATTAATACATACTGAGGAAATGCTGGGATTTATTTAGTGCCCATTTAGTACTATAGAAACATCACACAGAAAACAACAACCACTAACATATTTCCAACTAAGACACTCACTGCATGTAAGAGAAATGTCGTAAGGCCTATGTAGCTGAAGCAAGGTCATGTGGTCTCTGTGGCGCAATCGGTTAGCGCGTTCGGCTGTTAACCGAAAGGTTGGTGGTTCGAGCCCACCCAGGGACGACAGTTTTGTTTTTATATGCTGAGAGAGGGACAGAGGCAGAAGAGGACAAAAGACCAAACTTACAGTCCCTGCTGTTTGAATATTTCCCATTTAAGGATAGCAGATTCTTCAAAATATAGTTTGAGGCAGTTAACTATCAGCTTTATAACATGAAACCTGAAGAGCAAGACAGCCTGCAGCTAAAACATTTGGTTAAACAATAGGGGCAGTGGGGGAGGGGGCAGAAGCACACGAAGGGAAGACAGAGCTACTGACAACTCAGTCGACAAAGCTACAGTAGTTGTTTTTGATTCTGAAACGTATGACCAACTCTTTAGAAAAACACAAAGCAAATTCTCATCGAGTTAAAATCCTTTTGAATTGTGTGCCTATGTGACACTTTTCATTTTTTTATGTCACATTATCACATTTCAAACAAATTTCAGTTCAACAGCAACCGGTTTGAAGGCATGTTTCATGAGTAAGGAAAAGCATAACATAAACACTGTCAATGTCAATACTATCATGGGGGATTTTTCAACCTGCAGTGAAAAATGAAGAAAACATACTCGTCCCTGGGTGGGCTCGAACCACCAACCTTTCGGTTAACAGCCGAACGCGCTAACCGATTGCGCCACAGAGACAAGACTGCTATGCAGGGCACAATTCAGACTCTTTCTCTTTAGGGAAGGGAGCATGCGGCACAGTTGTGATGACACATAGCGGTGTGGAGTGCAGGGGGACAGTAAGTCTAGGCCCGGCTAGCTCAGTCGGTAGAGCATGAGACTCTTAATCTCAGGGTCGTGGGTTCGAGCCCCACGTTGGGCGTGACAATTTTAATCTCTGCACCGTACAGCTACTACCACTACTTTCTGTACTTAAATCAAGATGTGTTACTGACCATTATAAACCACTGCCCCTCCTCTATCAGCAAAATAAACACTCCCCCTAAAACACAGGGGGAGGAACACATCAATGCTGTGGACAGCAACGTCAAGTTCACTCAGGAGGATGTCACAGGGAGATGCTTGTGTGGGGGGAGCAGCCAGGATCAAGTGTGAATGAGCCGCATACTTCCACATTGTGTGTCTCTTTAAACATATTTTCATTTGGCTTAGTTCAGTTTATGGGTATTTGGGGTTAATCTTGTTTTCTCAAGGCATTCACAGAGTTTGGTAGCATGAGCTAGTTCTGAGGTTAGCAGGTCTGGTGTTTTAGTCAACTGTTCTGATGAGTAGCCTGTTGTTTTAACCAACTGCTTCACCTCATAAGACTGGATGTATTTTCACTAATAATTTGTCCTGTGTGTAATGAAACATTAGCTCCCAGTGTAGCACTATTTACAACCAAAAGAGTAGCGCCCAACGTGGGGCTCGAACCCACGACCCTGAGATTAAGAGTCTCATGCTCTACCGACTGAGCTAGCCGGGCTGTATATAGGGCAAAAAAATTACTTAAATAAAAATGTATAAATGAAGAAATATGTATAAAGAATTACAAAGATGAAAAAGTAAGAATATGTAATTTGTGCAGGAATAAAATAATAAAGTACAATACAAGATTGGTTACATGAGTTTGATTGAATCAGAATTACTGCTTCTGCCTTTCTGTATGAGCTAGCTGACACACAGGAGCCTTGCATTTAGATAGCCAAGCCCAACTTTTTTAGTTTGTTAATTTAGTTCACAAATGGAACGTACCATGAAAACCTGTTTACTGCAGAAAGCTACTGTTCACTTAGTATCTTTGTGTCACATTGTTTAACAGCAGAGGTGAACTTGTTGGGAAGTTTACAATCCCCAGTGCTGTAAAAAACACAACCAAGCAGACGTATCACATGGCTAGGAGTCGTAAAGAAAAGCATAAATAGTAGACTTCATGGCAGAGCTACCGCATTGCAGTATAAGAAATTTACGTATAGGACAAAGAACAAACAGAGGGACTATGTGTCCACCAGACAGAGAAGACTATGGCTTGGCCTCAGCCTCAGAAGAAGCTTTTAGACTAATCGCACCAGTGATGTCACGTGATATTTCTAACACACACCAGAGCTGTGCAGCTTTTTTAAAATCACTGGTTTGTGTAATATTCCCACTGACGAGCTGATACTAAAGAAAGGCAAATATCAACATGCATTTAGTACATTCTAGTACATTTTAGTACACTTTACTCATTATTATACTTATTCTAACTTTTGTAGTGTTCCAGCTTCAAAAAACATTTCTGCAGCTTAGTGTTAGTATGATCTCAGGTGAGGCGTCACCTGCTCTCGCTCCATGCCATGACATCTCACGTAAAACAAGAAGTAACCTCAAAGCCACTAACTACAGGCTAGACTTGCAGATTAATCCGACTTTCTCTGCACACAGGACAACATCTGAACAACAGCCTTTCTCCACATGCCAGCACCAATAATTGTCCATAAAGTGAACATTCATTCACCGGAAGCAGACATAGGACCGTTTCTGTAGGTTCAGTTTTGCCTCATTCATTTTGTTTCACCTTTTTCATGTCTTACAAACTAAAATCTAAATAAAAAGCTACTTTTACTGCAATTAAAACAGAGCTCTGTGGTAATAAGTGAACGAGATTCACCTCACCAATTATGTCTCCTGGTGGACTTGCTGGTGTGTTTTTTTGATCATTGTCCTTCTGCATAACCCAAGTGCACTTGAGCTTGAGGTCACGAACTGAAGTTCTTCTTCAGGATTTTCTACTGGAGTGAAGAATTGAAGAATTGATTATGGCAAGTCATACGGGTCCTAAAACTGCAAAGCAGCTCTAGCCCATTACACTACCACCACGTTTGACTGCTGATATGATAATGAAATTATTCAGATCATATCTGATCTGAATAATTTAGGTATGACAAACATTATTAATATTGCAGTTGCATTTTTTATTTTAAAAACTACTAATATAACATAATAATCGTAAAAGTGTGTCTGACTGAAGTTTTATATACTGTATTGTAATTTGAGTGAAAAACATATTTTTGTAGAGCTACTATCTAGTGTCTTCATTGTTTGACAGCGGTCTCTGTGGCGCAATCGGTTAGCGCGTTCGGCTGTTAACCGAAAGGTTGGTGGTTCGAGCCCACCCAGGGACGACAGTTTTGTTTTTATTTTTAGTCTGGCGAAAGGAGACAAGCCACAGCTTGGTAAACCGGAGGGACATGGGGGGATGGGCAGAGCTAGGACGAAAGCGAGCGGAGCCACTCTTAGACTATCAAGGACCTATATTCCCTGTAGTATGAATCTCACCTCATTCAAGCGAGGTATCTATGTGAAGAAAAATGTTTCAGCTATGCTTAAAATCCAGGAGAAAAGAAGAAGAGGTAAACCTGAAATATCTACGGTGGAGAAATGAAAGAAAAAAGGCTAAAGCATTAAAAATGAGACACACATTGAACCCTGCATTTCTAATTTCTGATAAACTTAACATTAATGTAGGTCTTCCTAAACTGTTCATAAACTGTTCATAAACATTCCCACACCATGAAGAGAAAAGAACAAAAACTCTCATTATATATTAGGAGTGTCACACACACAGACAAAAAGCAGAGCGCCCAACGTGGGGCTCGAACCCACGACCCTGAGATTAAGAGTCTCATGCTCTACCGACTGAGCTAGCCGGGCTGCTGAGGCTAGCTCGCTGGGTGGGGTTTATGAAGTCAGTCGCTCTGAAAGCGATCGCATATTAACTAATTATAATAAATATTACAAACATAAGTGATTGTTTTGGGATCTCTGTATAACTCTACTGCTGACATCTGGCTGGGCTTTGGTGTGACATTGTTAATGGCTTGTTAAACTCTCAAAGGCTTCGGGAAAGATCAGCGTGAAACGTAAAACAAAGCCGATCAACAAAGATCTGCCAGGAAGTGGTGTGATTCATGAAAAGGTGCTAAAAAAACAGGTTTCACTAGTTAAACATGAGATTTGACCAGTTCTGTCAGTAACGTAGAAGCCACCGCTTCCTAACACTAAAGTCACTGAATAATTTATACAAAGCCGATGAGAGTGTAATTTTCTTTACTTACCAACAACTTTGTCATCTGTTCAAAATACCAAGGTAAACCTAAAAAAGGGAAAACAACAAGCAGTGACTATCAGGAAACAATTTTGCTATTTCAAAACACTTTACACAATTTACTATTTACAATATTTTAATAAAATCAAATCCATACCACTAACTGACTCCATGCTCCGAGCTGAAATTAACACCCACTTTTTATCGCTGGGTCATATTTGATCCCACTACACTCCATATATGCCCATTAATACTTCTCGCAGAACAAATAAAACACACAAACACGAATTAAAAACGTGAACCGGCCGATTCTGAACATTTAATAATATCAGACCATGGACCATGCCAAACCGGGCCAAGTTCAGGCTAACTACCGTCAATGTTTTAAGCTAGCGTTAGCCTGCTAGCTAAACGTGTCCAGGTGTCGCATAACGCAGTAATTATTCGGACAAAAACCTAATATTTTGTCTTGCCATCTCCCATGTGCCGTTTTATTTTAAACATGACAAATTATTTCGACTTCTCACATTAGTCACATTCTTACCATGAACATGAACATGTGCTAAGTTTAGCTAGCGTTAGCTAAACCTTATAACTGCGGAAGTTGCTGCTTGGTGAACCAATTACTCATCGAATACATAAAATACGACTTTGAAAACGTTGCGTTTAAGACCCGAAAACGTATCAAGCACATACATTTAACTTGCACGTAGGGCCAGACAAAGTTTTAGGAAAGTTAAACTCAATTGTACAAGTAATTACAGCACAGCGCGCTGAGGAGCCAAAGGGAGGTTTCCGTAGATGACCTTTTCACCTGAGGGGCGGGACAAGGTGTACCTCTGCACATATTAACTGCAATTACATCGCTGTAGGCTTTATCCAAATGCTAAAGATTTTTATTAATATGGTCAACATCCTTCCTCAAATGGTATACCTCCTCAGCGTGTGCATTTACCATCTGTTTGAAGACGTTTCATAGGTTATAAAGATGAGAGTAAGCCTGTGTTACAGATGAGACTAACCCATAGAAGGTTAGTTAATATGTAATACTGTAATACTGTGACACATTATATTTATGCAGGCTCATTTTCTGTGGTGGAAGATGTATATTCAGATCTTCAGACTTTCATTAATACCAGTATTATTGACACTAAAAATGTAAGAAGCATTTTCACATTGTAGTTGGTAAACATGTGCTTATTTTGAAGTTTAACACAAAATGGACACAAAGCTTGAAGTTCTGTACGTTTGGAGAAAGACTGGCCTTCACATTAATAACTCACACCACTCCAGGTCTGCACGGTCTTTGTACTGAGATCCGGTTTGTTTGCTGTGCCAAAAATTAAAAATCATCACATTTGTATGGTTTTAACTGGACAGGAAGGTTCTGAAAATGTAGTGCAGTAAAGAAGCAGTCCACCATGTTTGCCTCTGAGATGTAGGATAGTAGGTCAGCACTGTCGCCTCACAGCAAGAAGGTCCTGGGTTTGATTCCCGGGGCCAGAGAAGTGCACCTCCCTTCAGTATTATCCTTCATGATTTCACCTTGTGTTTTCTGGTTAGAATGATACACAACCTGACATGACAAGGAAGGTTTCTCTGGACTCACCTTGAATGATTTATGACATTTCTAATACTTTAGAAGCTAACGTAATAAGAAACTTAAAGACGTGTGGGAGGCAGGATTACAGCTTCCAGCACACGCCACAGTGAGGATGGGCATCATGCAGACTGTCGTTGTATAGCAAGATATCTTGTTGTAAGCTGTTAAAGTAAAACACTCGCATATTCAAAGATCCACTGATTTTGAACAAGAAGCAAAAAGGTACAAGTGCTTTAAGAACTACAGAAAAACACATAAAGCCGTTTATTCAAAGCAGATTGGTTTAAAATGTCGTAATGCATGATGAGTGGATCTTCAAAGGACAGACGATAGATTTTTAATTATCTTAGAACAGTGGTCACAGTGGTCAATCATCCTGTTACTGCTCATCAATAGATCTTTTCCTAAATGTCCTTTAGGAGTTAAAGTCCAGAGTAATTTAAATTTAGGATACAACCCCCTTTGTGTTTCAGTGTGTTGCAGTGGACGGAAATTAAAATTAAAGAGAGAAAAGAGAGAATTTTAAACTAAAAATACTGGAGTTTTGGGAGATATCAATTTAATGTGGATTTTTTAAAATCTGCACCATAGAGCATATTTTGGAGGCATCTGCTGAGTGTTCATACTGTGTGTACTCTGCTGTTTTATGCGCACAAACACCACTGGATGGCAGCATCCTGCTACAACTAGCCAGTGGTGCTTGGAGCTGCACAGGGAGGTCAGCCGCTGTTTTACACCCAGCTTTGAGCCTCTGTGCCCGGCGACACACAGAGTGGAGGGGTGCGGGTCATCCGTAAGGGGAGGAAGTTTTTTTTGGTCATAGTTAACCATCTGCTGAAAACGTGTTCAGACGCGGACAGAGCCGAAACAAAACCACGTGACCAAATGCGGAAATTGCCCCGGAGAAGAAGTGAAGTGGAGAAAGGCGGGGAGTGGATGTTGAGGAGTCCGCTTGTATTTGAGCCGGTGCTCTGCTCGTAGCTGGACTGTCTGAGCCACACAGGACTCCCACACACTGAGGACGACGGCTGTCTCTTCAAGAAGCGCTGGTTTCATCCAAATCTGCACCAGAGAAGCTGAGCCTGACGGGAAAACACAGCAAAGCAAAGCAAAGCAGGTGCGTGTCAACGCCGCAACTTTTTAGGGAATTAACGCCACCAGCAAAGACCGAGTCACCTGTGAGGACAGCTAGCTAACATTTAGATTAATGTGTGGTGTGTCTGCTGCTGGTAATGCTGCAGAAGTGTTTATTTATACCCAGCGGTGCAGAGTAACTAAATACTACAGTATATAACATTAATAACATTAGTGAAGTAAGGTCCACCAGCTGCTACACTCCATTTAAGATGCGATGTTGTACCTTTCAGTCCACCTCAGTTATTTTAGTCCTGCTCTTAGTTGACATGTATTTATTTGTTTTATTTTAATGCAGCATTTAAGTGATTAAAACACGAATGCATCAGCGATTATAATGCAGTTATATATGTCGATGCTGATTAACTTACATTTTGTTAAATTAATTATATTGTGTATAATGTGCTAGTACTTAAGTCAAGTTTAGAGGGCTGGACTCTAACTTTAAGATGTAATAAATTTACACTGTAAAATATCAGAGCACTTCTTCCCTGCTGTTTAGAGGCCACTTGCACTGTTGTTTTGCTTTGATCCATAGGATTGATCCACTTGCCAATAATGTCAGCTCTATTTTCTGATTAAAAGGACAATGAACAGTAGAAAACGTAGCACACTTGTCTTTTGGACAGATGACACTAAATGTAACTGAGGGGCCCAAGTGCAAGAAGGCATTGGACAATAATAAACAATAGAGTAAATGATTTATTTTAAAGAGAGTGTGTAAACTGCCAGCCAAACATTTGGACACACATAGAAATCAACATGTACCGTTTTTATAAGAATAATTTGATCAGAAATACAGTGATTAATATAATAAATGACTATTGTAATAGGAAACAGCTGTTTTTTACTTTGTAATGATAGTAACACAACTGAAGACATGAAAACCATGGTGCTTCCTATGTGTGTCCACACCTATAATTGGTAGTGTGTGTAACATAACACTGCAGTAAGGCAGTGTGTCTAAAAAGAGTTGGCAATACCTATTGTTAATGCTGTGTCTTTTATTATAGTCTTAGTACAGAGTTAGTGTGGGGTTGAGCAGGAATAAACAGATACCAGTGTGGTAACAGACAGTGTCAGCATATGGTCAGACACTGTAACTAGATGGGATATTAGTGATATAGTTTAAATATATGGTTATTTACATGGTAAGGTGTAGAGCAACAGTGCAGTGACTTCACGGTGACTGGCATGTTTCCTGTCACTCCGAGAGTGTGCCTGTTTTATACAGAGGGGCGCAGATCACTTTCCCAAAATAACAAGCAGAAATTCAAAGCAGGACACGGGTACCTGTTGCTGCTCTCGGTGGCATCTGCAATTTTAATTTGACAACTGTGGCACAGACATGAGGGAGAGCTGTCAGTAGCGAAGCCTGTCTGGGCTTCCGGATTTAAATCAGGTGGTCGTGCATGTCAATTAAGTTCCATGCACACAGCCTTTGAACGTTATTAAAGGAGGAACAGCATGGATTTCCAGCAAACAACAGCTCAATGACTGATTTAAGCTATACTTGTTTACATATATACATGTGGTAGAGTACCTCTGACCACACAGATCACTGTATTTGTTGATTCTGCCTAAAAGTGGGTCACATCTGCCCTGGTTGACACTTACAGTACTTTCTGTATGTCACACCATGTTTATACTGTATGTCCAGGCATCACAATCAACAGCACACAACCTCACACTTCACTGTGTGGTACTTTTCAAGTTTTGTGATGCTGATTGAAATAAACAGCAGCTCTGCTATAGAGCCCTCGCTGCTGCGGGGGGATGTCCCACAGGCCAAGAAACATGAGCACTCAGCTGCTTGGACAGGTTGTAAATAACCAGCAGTATAGCAACACTATCTGTTCATCACTGCATAGGAAGGATAAGACTAACAAAGAAGCTGAAGTGATGGATGTTTTGCAACAGATAGTTTGCTTTTGTATGGAGCCTGTCTGATTTCTTGTTTTTCTGGCCCCGCAGGACCTTGGTGGCCTGGCGGGTCATGTCATTGCATAGCAAGTAGAGCCGCTTTAACTATGATCCTGAGGTGTAAAAAGCAAGAATTCCCCTTTAGCTAAATATATACAGTGCTAGTGGCCTACAATAGCTTTAATTAATGTATTTATTGTGACAGTAATCACCTAAACGCCAGTAAATTGTCTAAAATCTTTACAGAACTTTTCTTCTCCCATCCACTCATGTAACACACCACTGGTGCACAGCTGGATGCCTGTGCACTTGAGTCCCACCAGTGGTTTTCTAATCATAGTGACCCACTTAGGGACTCAAAACAGCACTAATTTCACACTGTTAAAAATGGATCATCCTCTGATTCCACACTATTCTCAGTGGATGTGACATTGTAGGTTTTTTTGCTCCATAATGTGACACTTGGTAATAAAAGACGACTCTGGCACCGAACCTCACTCTCTGTGTCTTTGTTCCCAGCCTAAGCTAACTGAAAAAAGGAAGTACAAATCCCATATGATTCCTGGGGTCCCCGACCCCACATTTGTGTGATTACTGTTGCAAAATGTGCAAAAGGAGTTCTAAAAATAAGGTCACAGTTGTTTTTTTCAAGGCTGGTGGCATCTGAAATTTTGCCTTTAGAAGTTTGCTCTTTTAGAAAAAAGTCTCCAAGAAAAAAAAAATTCTTCAAATTCTCTTTCTCTGAAATGTTAAGTCAATAAATCTTGACTATGACGTTGAAAGACTCGCGTTATCCGGTCTACAGTAGTGCAGCTAACAAAACAAATGTGTAGATGCAATAAAAACACTAAAAGAGGATCAGTCCAGCTGTGTTTAGCTTTCAGACTTCCATGCCTGATTGGTTGTAGTTGCCCCCCAAGCTGATTTTCACAAAGCACTAAAGGCATGCCTTTGAACTAATAATAGCATTAGTTGCTGCCCCAACTCTTGGGCCAATTATGTGCGGATTACGTAAAATTTCTTGTTTTTCACTTGTGTAACTTCTGCAATTTACTACCACTGCTGGAATTAGAAGTGTTGCACCTAGTGCCGTTGTCACTTCAGAAAACATTAGTGTAGTTGTGTAATCTTGTAATGAGTTATTTCTGATTGTGTAAATCTTTCACTTTTGTGTAAAGTCCTTGCTTTTGAGGAACTGGTCAGAATATGTGTGATAGTTCCATAACAGCAGTTATACTTAAACATAAAGCTCCTCTTTAGATAAGTTATGTTAATAAATGATCATTAAATAGATGTCCTCACTATGCTTTTCACTTACATGCTGACCTACCTATGTTATAGCTAATAGCAGACTAGGTAACTTATGTATATGTGTTATTTCAGTTTTTATGTTAAGCAGCTGCCAGAGCTGTAATGAACGTTCTCCATCTGTGCAGAGTCCATGAACAGCAGCTTCATCCTTAGCTAATCCTCTTAGACTATTTTGTTGTTTTTCTTTAATTGAAGTCTCTGTCGGGAGTCTCTGGTACTCCTGGCTTGACTGGTACAGCACAGCTGTGCCCTCGGGCTAAAGAAGAAAGAAAGAAAACACCTTGGGAAACCTAATTTATTTCTTTCTTGTTCAGCTTGTATCTTGCTCCTTATCTTTCATGCTCCTTTGTTGATGTTATCATTGCCTATTGTGTTCTGCATGTCTTCCTCCCGCTATCAGTTACTAAGTGCTTCTCTTTTTGTCTCCTCTATGCCAACTTGTTTTGCAGGGTTGTTCTGAGTTGAGACTAATGAGATGACAAGGCTGTGACAGTGTGTGTCTAAGTGTGTCTCTACTGGACCAATTCCTCTGACATGGCTACTGCAAAGAAAAGTGAGTTTTTATATTTGTATTCGCTGCCTATTGTAATTACTGTGGTGTCACTAACTTTTATGAATCTCTCAGGATCAAATGTGTTTGTCTTCTTTTAATTTTATATTTTTAGAGAACATAAAAGTTGATCTTCATAATAGAACTAAAGGGGAGTGAGTTTGTCTCCAAATATGCCCATAGATTAAATTATTCTATCCCACAGCCAATATTTTGTCAAGCATCTTATGACCTTTATTACATGTTTCCAGTAGCTTCTGTTAGCAGGTTCTGACACCTAGCTCTTAGAGTTTTAGCCCATTCTTCATGTGCAATGTTCTGCCCCACCTTTCCGTAAACTCTACAAAAGATTTTCCGTGAGGTTTTCTTGGATGTGCACTTGGGATCATTGTCTTGGTGGAAAGTCCAGTGATAACCTTGCCCTCATGGCTGCTGATCCATGCTTCCAAACAGCTCCTGTTTAGTTTCCTGAAAGTCAGCAGGCCTAGCCAAATATGTCTTTGCATATTCAGGTCAATTTTTTATGAGTCATCTCATCAGGTATGGATTTCATTATTTTATCAGGTATTCCTGCAAGTGGCAGTCATATAAGTGTTTCTTAGGTGTTTTTTTCAGCCATCTGATTCTCCTCTGAGAAACTGGACTCAGCTTTAACATGTGCATAGGTGGTAATTGGTGTATAGCTGCATCACAGCTTCAGTAAGTTCAATGTCATCATAGAGTTCCCAGTTTGCACCAGTTTGCCAGCATGTACAAAGTGATTACAATGTGATTAAAAATCAGCAACACTAGATAAGGGTTGAAAAATTAATGAAATGAATGAGCACAAAAATCTGCTTTTGGGGAAATTGATAGTGAATGAAGTATCTTCTATCAGATTGATAATGTCACTCAACTCATTTAAATGTAATTTACAAAAATGTATTTACTTTTTTTATATTAAGTTATTGTTATTGTTATATTAAGAGGTGTCTCTAATGTTTTGGACCCCCTCATGGATATAAACAGGAACCAAAACAGTAGAGACATCTCTTAACATAACGTACTCCAATATGACTCCACCGCCCAGAATGACCTTAATGATGTACATGTGGTAGAAATATCACATTTCTGACAGTTTCAACCTAAAATATTAAAAATTGTAACTTGGTAAATGTTGAATTCATGGCAGACCTCATGTATTAGATTGCATTAGATTGTACAGGTGGTCATAATGTTGTGCATGATCTGTGTATGCTGTTGGTTTTTCACGTTAAACAGAGAGAGGAATATTAAAATGTTCCCTGTAAGACAAAAGTCCACTTTTCACTTTGTCCAGTTCATGAGACAACAATTTTAAGAACAAGTTTTTGTTGTTGTTACCATGGAAGGAAAGCAGTAAAGTGGATATAATTTGAGTTTTTGCACCATATAGCAGTGAAACTACTGCATTTTTGTGTGGACTTTGCATTTCACCAAGTCTATCGGGTTCAGCGACCACCATCTGTTAGGACTGTTGTTTATGCTGCTAATGAAGGACAGACAGTTTCAACTTCAGTCATTCAGAACAACTAAACAAAAAAAATTGTGCCTTATAACAGCCATCCTGCACATAACTACATGTTTAATTGATCAGTTGTGTTCCTGTAGAGATTGTAACCTTGTTAGCTTGCAAGATAACTTGTTGGTTTGTGCAGTCTCACAAACAGTTTCAAATGTATATCAATGTTTTCGCTATGTAAATCAGAAGCCAATCTTCCTCTCTTATTAAATTCACAGCTGACAGCAGTCAGAGCTGTTTTTTAGCATGTCGTTATTGATATTAGCCAGAGTAATGTTAGCTCTGACCCAGGAGTCTAATTTTAATGGCACAGCAGAGCTGAGAAGTAACATTAACATATTTTGCAGACTAGTGTTTGTCCTGGAAGTCATATAACGGTCAGCATAAGCGTTTACTTGACCAAAAGTACATTTTATGTACTTTAAAATATGTGTAACCTAATAAGAGATGAGGAAATATATGTTCGGCCCTCAAAATCATGCATGTGAAATTAGGTATGGCCACTAGAATTATTGCAAAACTCTCCTTTATTCAAGACTAAATTAATCTGCAGTTGTGTCTATGGTCCTAATGAAGCTATAAGTTAATTTATACTGAATCTACCATGTTTTAAAGATTGTCTGTGTGAACCAGTAAGCTCTTGTTTGAGGAGGTTTCCCTGGATAGAAAATATGATTGATCAACAGATGAAATTGTAATTGGCTGAGGACAACACAACAGGCAGCATTGTGAAAGAAAGTTTTGGGTTATTTACAGGAAGACAAGCCAGTGTGACATATCTGAGAGGTCCAGCACCAGCTGACACAAGTTCATCATGGTGGAGGACATGAGCTGGACTGTTACAAGCTGAGGTTTTAAAACTTTCTGCATTATTTATTCCTGGTTTATTCTTATTTATTTTTATTTGGTACTCAGTTTTGTAGTAAGACTCAAGTAGATTTAAATGTCTTTTTTTTCTTTCACAAATATTTCATTTGGCTACACCGGTGAATCAGGTGAAATGAAAAACTTAACCTGGGTTAATGAAGTTGCTGGCTAAGACAATGAAATACAGAGAAGTTCAGTTTGTAATCCTTTGTTACTAGTAGTGAATAGTGACTTTGAACAGCATTAATAAAGATATGGCAATTTTTGGAAGTTTATTGTTGTAGAATGTGTCAGATAAAGGGATGAAGTAACACTAAAATACTGACACAGTACAAACAAAATTTATCCATTTGTCGTTACTGAGAGTTTGAAATCAAGTCACTCAGTTATTCCACACACAGTTATGTTAACGTGAAACAAAATATAGTTGATTGTATAGTAGATATCATGGGAGCTGGTTATCTGCAACCTGCCACTTGAATAAAGATTTCATGAGTGTTGTCATGGCATCGTCTGTGTGTTCCTGTTTGCAGTTTACTTAGGGATGATGTCACACAAATAAAACTAACTTCTCGGGCTCTGTGAAAATTTCACACCACCACGAGTTAAACATACACAATACAGAGAGTGATCATTTGCCTTATTTGTGGTTTTAGGTGTCCTGTCTACAGTCTACTAGAAGATGCTCATTGAGGTACAGGGACATTTTTCATTACATTAATGCAAGTGGTCAACTGGCAGAACAGCTGAATCAGTAAAACATCCATATTGGAAACAGGGAGCTGGAGAGTCAGACCAAACTGGGATTTTCAGGCTGAGACTTAAAGAGAAATTCTGCATAATCTGTTCTCAGTGTTTCTCAGAAGGGACTGTTGCAAAACAAGGAAAAAACAAACGAACAAAAAAAAAAGATAAATTATTCAGTATAATTTATTGTGACAGAGAACCCCAAACTAACCTTTTCACCGAAACAGCCTGGGGACATTGTACAAAGTATAATCAATTAAATTTGAATTCACAATCGATTTTGCTTTCAACTGGGGTTCTTAGGAAGACGGACGTGTTAACGCTCAATGTCAGCAGATTTATGAAACAGTTTTGTTAAGGCAGGCAAATTTATTTCCTCAAAAGCAGTAATGGCTCAATAAAAAAACACAGGAAAAGAAGCCATAAAGAGAACAAGACCTGGCATAGAGCTGTGAATGATTCAGCACATTTTATTAGT
Source organism: Helostoma temminkii (assembly GCA_900302695.1). Classification (NCBI taxonomy): domain Eukaryota; kingdom Metazoa; phylum Chordata; class Actinopteri; order Anabantiformes; family Helostomatidae; genus Helostoma; species Helostoma temminkii. The sequence goes on along the minus strand of OMLM01018032.1, from coordinate 79,138 downwards.
ACCATGAATCAGCCTCAGCTCTTACCTAGTGGAGTATGGGTACTTGTTGTCTTTAAGGACCCTCTGCAGGTCATTCTTCTTTGTTAAAGTCACTGGATGAAGGTCGGTGCAAAGGGAGCCTGTCTACTGTCTTCCTGTTGATGTATTTTACATTATGTTTTTTCATCCTTCTGGGATGGACTGAAATGTCACAGGAAGACGGTTTGTTGCGCTGTACAGGAAGGGGTAGGAATGTGTTGGCAACATGGGACAATTAATATTTATTTACTTTCTACACAGTTGTCAATAAATCACAAGATTTAGTGTAGTGAAAACTCCTATGTATGGCTTATAAACAGTACGTATGGTGGTCGACAGTCATGCAGTTAATGGGGCCACAGGCTGTCTGATTAACAGCTCAATGAAGAAACTAGGGCTGCAGCTAATGCTTTTCATGAATGATTCGTCTGACAAATATTTTCTGTTTGTTGTGAGGTACAAGATGTCGGAAAGTGTGAAAAATCACATTTCACATGTTTTCTCTGAGCTTTAGTTTCCGTTTAAGGAGAAGAGGTATAGAAGGAGAAGGTTAGATGAAGGTAAACACAGATTTTTGGAAAAACAGTCACATGGCACAGCTGATCAATTGCAGACAGTGGTGTGTTATGGATGAGTGAACACGTTTAGCTGTCTAGTCTACAAATGTGGCATTGATTGAAACCAAATGTGGTTTTATTTGGAGTGCTCTGACACCTTGATAAAAGAGAGCATAGAGAATATAAAGCCCTAAAACTGTAAAGTTATGAATGATTAGCTGAGGGTGAGTTTTAAATCTTGTAAACCAGAATCATGTTATTGCTTGAGTTTTTGCTTTTGCTTAAGCTATTGTTGTTGAGTTATAGTTTAAGGAAATTACTGTGGAGGTTGTGCCAAGAGGATTCCTGAGGACAGGACTGGACAAGTGCAGCTGTAGTTTGTGCAGAATGACTAATGTGACCAGTATAGCTACATCCCTATAGTTGTAATTGTGTGTTGAATGAGTTATGATGGATATACAGAGTTCTGGATTCTTTACTTGAAGTGCAGATGGTGTAAGTGGCTGTGGGAGCACTTTTGTCATGAAGCTCGTGATTTTATCATCACTGTCTTGTTTCTATACTTTACACAAAGCAGTTACACAAGGTGAATTACTGTTTTGCTTCATCTATCCACTATACTAACTGCTATTTCCTGTTAACTGGTGCAGAGACGCTGGAGCCAATCCCAGTCATTAATGTGCGAGGGGCAGGGTTCACCCTGGACAGGTCGCCAGAATTTACATTTTACATTTAGTTATTTGGCAGATGCTTTTATGCAAGGCGACTTCTAAATTTAAGTCAAGGAGAAAAACTTTGTAAAAGTAAAATGGCTACAATATTATTGTTTGGTATTGTTACATTACCTGAGAGAATCTGAGGAAGCAACAAAGTCTCAGGAAAAGAATGGGGTCTACACAAGGTCATTAAATCAGTGTAAATATTGCTTCTGTAAATTCACATCACACAAAGGACATATAAAGTAGTTTAGAAACCTTTCCTGCCCAAACGACCATTGAGAGTTTTTGTGTTGCACAAAGCCAAAGGGTAAAATGTAGCCTTTAACTTTAACTGCTGCTGTCTCAAAGTATTAAAGCCCAATATTATTAAGCCTGGTGTGTGCCAAGTAAATGTAATAACAGTCAGTTGTGCCCTATTTTAAGAACTTCAAGACTTCATACAAAAGCTCTCATAGCGGGAGTAGTTACATTAATGAACAAATAGGAACTGGAAGGAATTCGAAGCTTTAAGCTTCTCTGTCTTTTTCTTTAGGAGGAAAAATAACAATGTTACACATTTCGTCCAAAACATGTTGGACGAAATGAGATCAAAAACCAATGCCATGGTCTAATCTGAAAAAATTAATGAGTGCCAAATCAGCTTTTTTGGCAGGTAAACTTTTCACTGTAAACTTAGTGTCTTAATTCAAAACATCTCATGCTTCTTGTGCCAGAATGTCTAAAACTGTCCACTTGGAGCTACCTTGATATTTACTGTTTGGGGTGATGCTTTTGCTGTTTGTGTCATAAACCGATTTGCATGTTTAATGTTAAGGCCCTGAACCTTTTAGATTATAGTGAGGTGGTGGAGGAAACAATGCAGAAAATAATAGCCCTTTATTGTAAGCAGTCTATCTTCATGTGACCTTTATTAGAAGCATCAAAGGAAACAATGCTTAGTTAAAAGTGTGTGGTTTTGTAGTTTTAAGAGCTGTACTGTAGTTTTGAAGTTAGACCAATACACTCAGACCAGGTTACAGTCAGCTTTCTGGAGAACACTGGTTTCTTAACTGTCATGTAAATGGGAAACCTGGTTTTTGGAACTGGATTAGGGTTTTTTTCCTGCAGGTAGATTTCTCCTGGAAAGTCAGGTTTCTCTGCCATTTATACACTTAACAAGAGCGCATGTTCAGGACATAAGCTACAGACATTCGCCACTTGGCTGCTGAAAGCTGTCGACAGTGCAGATCATTGCATGGAGCTATGCAGTCTTATTTCTAAACACAGTCTGTCCAAAATCTGACTAAAAATTAAATCAAAAATGTATTCCTTTAATAAGTTTGCTCTGTGAAATATCTATTGCACATCACAGTCAGCTCCACCAATGTGTGTGTGTGTGTATAAACTCCTTCCTCTATGCTGTTAAAATATGTGATTCCGCTGTGGGATACTGTCATCGTAAATGTCTTTTCTGTGCCATCTTCTCCTCCTCACTCCTCGTTTCCACTTTCGATTTTTATAGCATGATCATGCACATAGGGAACATGATGTAACGCATGAACTCATTATTATGACCCTGACTGCTGACAGCAAATATCTTTTAATCTCTAATATGAGTCTGAATAAAAGTAAAATGAAACTGGCACAGGGAATCCTTAGCTTCATATAATGAAAGGACATAAGTCAATATATGAATTCAATTAAATGGCTGTGCAATTTCCTTTAGGATGAATAATGATCAGTCTTATCTTTTTAATAAGCTGTTCCCATCCTGTTTTTAAATGACAAGAAGTAAAAATCCTCCATCTGTACGACTGCTGTGCACCAGCCTTGTTTAGCAGCTGGTATTGATTAAACCTGACCTGTGCTTCATGCAATGCAAGGACAGAATGCAGTATATTAACTCAGAGACATGTAAATAGGTTGGAGCAGTAACAATAACTTCACACAAGAATTCCATCCATCCATCCATCTTCTGAACAGCTTAGTCCTCGTAGGGTCATGGGCATGCTGGAGCCTATCCCAGCTGTCATCTGGGCAGGAGTCCTCACACAGGAATTGTCTCTTTAACTTTAACCACAGTGTCTTTAAAACATGCAGTATAGGGACTGGGGTGTGGTTGAATGTGATAGATTTGCAACCCTCCACATGTCTCCTTCCTTCCTGTCTAAGTCAAAGAAAAGCAGATTTTTTTCCCCCAATGATGTTTAATTAAAACTTACACCTTACATGTGCTGTTGTTTTAGAGTAAGAAAGTAATTATTTCAGTACTATCTGAAATTAATGCTTCTATCAAAATTAATGTTACATTATTACTTGGCTCTGTTCTCTTAGCTTAATGATTATAATACATATGGCACCAATTTAACCAAGCTTTGTTTTTTACTTTGTGTTATGTTTGAATTTTAAATTAATAAAAAAACAGGTCACAACAAAACACCTTTTTATGCTTTTTTAAAATATGTATTTTGTAGCTGGTAATAATTGCCACCATAGAGCTTATTAAACAGATGAAAAAGCCTTGTTTTTGATATGATACGTTGAGAGATTGGACATAAATACATCCAAGCCAGAAACAAGGCCTACTTCTGAAGTTAAATAGTGTATTTTTAATTTAGGGTGATTAGGTGCTTTAAATATCAGACAGACACTTCTGGGCCTTAGAGTTGGTATTTGATAGAGCTGGCAATCAGTAACACTGGCTTAAGTAAAGTGGTCACATTGCTGATTGGAGCATGTTTGAAATTTAATGGACGGATGGTAACAAACAACACAGTACCCAGTAAGTGTGTATTTGTGTAATACACAGTATGATGCTGGATATGGTAGTGCACACATGCACTCCCTGCAACATAGTTTCTATGAGGAATAGCATTCTAACTGATGTATAGCCCCAGTGGCACTAAACAGATCACAGAACATTTCATAAACAACTAAAAGGATGTTTAAACATATCAGAGAACGGCCATCATACTGTAATCTTTGTATTATTTATGTATCTCCTGTTGTTCAGCTTGTGGACATTTTTTACACTGTTATGAGCCCTGGGAAAGTGAATCAAAATTTTTTTTAAAGAAATTCAAACTAATTGTTTGTTGTTGCTCAGAAATATTATTTTTGGGAGAAGAATTTATGTAGAGAACAATTTAGCATTCTCCCACGCTGGGAGTGAATTGTTGGTCAGTAGAATAATAAATATAAGGAAATATCAATGTCACAGGAGGGTACCAAAACCTTAAGAGAAACTGCGTTATAAGTGTAACTACCATATTTTAGAACAGCGGTCACATGAACAAGGTTATAGAGCACTTTGTAATGTAATGTTAATGGTAAGAAAAGGTTCAAAACACAGCGTACGCATGCAGTATAATACACATGTATGTGGGAATGATATACGAGGCCATCTGTTGGTGCTGAGTTTAGTGCGAACTGTCCTTCATACTTCGACTGTATGCAGCTGCCAGTAGCTGCACACTTCTGTACCAGTGCTAATATTTGTAAAAATGCTTTAAAAAAAAACAGTTAA
>OMLM01018032.1:40462-65237 GCA_900302695.1 Helostoma temminkii | reverse complement strand
TCACTAGTGCACTGCTGCCTCCTGCTGGTTATTCTGCATTTAGGCATCAGAGTCACTTTAACAACACTCTAAATCACGACTTCCATTAATAACGCTTAAAAAAGACATTACATTTATACAGTTTTTAAAATGCAACATTTCACAAAACTTAACAAGAAATCACAAAAACTTAAAAACAAAAAAAATCTGCTGGAATATCAAATTATTTTCAGAGTTGAAAAAGCTTTAAAATGCTCAGTGGGAGTAAATTAATAATGTTGAAAGCTCTTGTTCAGCTCTGAAACTGCTCTCATCCACTGCAGCTCTGTTGTTTTGGTCTCTGGCTATTGTAAGCTGTCTGAGGCAGAGCCTGTAATGAATTTGCATTTTCTCCATTAAAATCAGTGTCAGTGAGAATGGATTAGATGATGGTGTCTGTGTCAGCAGATGGAGAATTAGGTAGAAGGGTGTATGTTTATTTCCATCTATGCCTGCGTAAATATAGTAGAGTGTGTGTGTGTGTGTGTGTGTGCGCCTGCCCGTGTATTCTGGTATGCATGGATTTGTGTGACTGAAGATCAATGGTAGGTGTGTGAGTGTTTTTTACCCGCACAGTGTGGCCTAAACATCTGTCCCAATGCCTGTGTATAACTGAGACCTGGATGACGACCAGATTAGGGGATTAAACTCTGCCTCGTCTATTACTCTTGAGCCATGTTTACACAGAGGGCGTTGCATGAGTAGAGTGCAGGGTCTCGCACCCGTGCAAGAATGTGTTCATCTGCAGATTGGAAATACTGTGTAGAAGAGATGAGCAAAGAGGAACATAGAAATAGAATTGCTGGATGCTGCAGTGCACGTAGCACAACAGAAGCAAAAACTGATTATCAGTTTTAATCAGTTTCTTTCATCTGTTTCTATCTGAACAGTATTTATACTCATAGACCCAAGAAAATACACTTGGGGTGTAAAATACTCTTCTCCTCTTTGCAGCTCGACGTATAGAATGCTCTAGTGTTACATGTTGCTTTTCTGTGGTTTAAATTATAATTATGTCAGATATTTTTGTAATGAAACAAAAAATGAAAACATTTTATAGTTTTTCCTGGAGGTGGAGGAAAAAAAAATGTATCTCTGCATTGGCCGGGAATCGAACCCGGGCCTCCCGCGTGGCAGGCGAGAATTCTACCACTGAACCACCAATGCTTGTGTGACTCATGTGATGAACTTGATGACAAGTAAAACGCCACAGTTGTACTTCATAGTAAACCATAGTAAACCGGAACCAGCTCCATGACAGGAAAGGAAATATTAGTGTGTGTTGAATACAGAGCGCATTTACTAAAACCTCCATGTGGGAGGTTCCTGTGTTTCATGGGAGGGCCCTGGACTCCATGAAACCAAATACTTTCAGGAGGGAGGGGTGGAGGGGCAATGGTTGCTCTAAATGGAGGCTCTCATTCAGTGTTTTTCCCACACTCTGTGCACACTGCATGGATGGACTGTTTTAGACTGGTGTTTGACTATACTCCTGCTTTAGAAGCAGTTAATAGAGTGATTTAAGGGAAAGGTTTGTGATTTTTCAAGCTACTCTTCATGTAATACTAAAGTAGCTAAATGCATGTAACAGCAGGTCTTGCTTTTTTACTCACAGAACGTAGCCTGAACATCTGTCCAGATGTCTGGGTATAAGACCTGGATGGCAGCCAGTTTAGTGGATCACACCCTGCCTCCTCCTCTGCTATTATTTTTAACTGTTACATCACTGAATTAGTAAAATGCAGTAAACTCAGCATTTAGTCTGTTTAAAACACCACTCTGTTGTTTTGTTTTTGTTCAATTATCTTGTTGTTCTCTAGAAGTTCAGGTGGGAAAACTTGTATTTTGCGCTGGTTGGAAATCGAACCCAAGCCTCCCGCGCCGCCCTAAAACCATTTCCATTCATTTTTAATGGTAGTGCTAAACCACTACGGATGCTATCTATTTTTGGACGCTAGTTTGCATTGTGGCGCCATTTAAAGAGCTGCCAAAGTCTCTCCTCCCTCAGTGACTGGTGGTGAGACGCTGAAGACAGCTGCCTTGTGTGGACATCACTTGCCAGTAAGTTATGATGGTTGTTGTTACGGTTACAGTTTTCTATGTTAGTTAACATTCAGTGTTTTAGGGGAGAACATTAGAACGACAGGTTAAGCCTTTTTTAAACTTTTGTTTCCATATAGTTTACTTAGGAGTGTTCAGTACTGTGTTAGTGTTGTTCATCTATACAGCACATATATCTGAAAGGTTTCATATCTCATGTCATGCTGTGAAGAACATACTTGTTATGCATGTCTTATTTTGCTACATCATAGAGCTACATGACTGCTGAGACTTTTTTGTTAGTGGAGAGTATGTTGTAGAAAACCCAGATGAATACAGTGAGAAAATGCAAACCAGAAAGGACTAGTGCTGATATTTAAACTTCCTTAAACTTAGCCGTTACCTGTCAACATACACTATAATCCCAAAAGTATTCGCTCACCTGCCCTGACTCGCATATGAACTTAAGTGACATCCCATTCCTAATCCGTAGGGTTCAATATGACGTTGGTCCACCCTTTGCAGCTATAACAGCTTCAACTCTTCTGGGAAGGAGGAAGAGGAAGGGACCAGCTCCAAACTGTTCCCACAAAGTTGGGAGCATGGAATTGTCCAAAATGTCTTGGTATGCTGAAGCATTCAGAGTTCCTTTCACTGGAACTAAGGGGCCAAGCCCAGCTCCCAAAAAAACAACCCCACACCATAATCCCCCCACCACCAAACTGTACACTTGGCACAATGCAGTCAGACAAGTACCTTTCTCCTGGCAACCGGCCAAACCCGGACCTGTCCATCAGATTGCCAGATGGAGAAGCGCAATTCGTCACTCCAGAGAATGCATCTCCACTGCTCTAGAGTCTCTGCGCACTGTTCTTGAGCTAATCTGAAGGCCACATGAAGTTTGGAGGTCTGTAGTGATTGACTCTGCAGAAAGTTGGTGACCTCTTCTCTGGTCCGACGTTTCGACACACATCTCTGTACAGACATGGAGTTCACATTCACATTCAGTTCACATTGAAGTCTGATATGTCACAAATTTTAAAAACAGAGTGAAGAGCCATACAAGAAATCAGATCTCAGTAAAATATAAATTGAGCATTAAGACCTGCAGTCTGAACATAGCCAAATACACCCCTGAAAATACACTGCTCCCTTTTTCTGAAGAGGGATGTATTTTCATGGGTGTGGATGGGAAGTAGTTATGGTTTCTGTTTTAACATTTTACTAAATTATTACTCAAATTCATACTTAAAATTTTATTTTGTCATTTGCAAAGTGTACAATGTACATTTCAGCTATGACATGCATGCATTCTGCTATGCAGCACCCCAACTAAAGCAAAATATACCACGTTTTTTTTGGAAAAGCTGTCCTATGAAGCCAACATGTCAGTCACAGTTCCATCCTCCTTCTAAGCTATGGACAACATATGCAGTGGGTATACATGCACTTAGTTAAGAAATCATCTTACTTTAGAAAGTTGACTGTAACCTAGTTAGCTGTCATGTAAACGAGAAAACCTATTTCCATAATCAGGGTAGGGATTAGAGAAACCTAATTTCTCCAGGTAGATTTCTCTCTGAGAACTCTGCAGCCTTTGTCAAGCACATGTGCTCATGTAAAAAGCCGATCAGAAACCATTTTTGAGTATGTATAGTGCAGCAGACACAACTCTATGAGAAGCAGCACAATGAGTGGGAAAAATCATTTCATGGAGCATGATGGCGCCTTGTTTTGAAATCGACTGAAACTATAGATCAACTAAAACTGAAACCAACACATAGTGCAGTTTGTGCTGTGAAATGGAGCGCTGGTCTGTCTCATATCTCTCTCAGTGCTGTCAGCGCTCCCTGTTTCCATGCAGTTGTGATCTGTGAAGTGTGCTTCCAGAATAAGCCCAAGATAGAGTAGAAAGCAGACGTTTCTTCTGCTGCATGTATACACAGATTTTCCAGTAACCAGGTTTCTTAAGAGTTCCCTGATTTTCTGAGAAACCTGGTTTCTCAGAGAAACCTGGTTACATAAGTGCATGTAAATGCGGTCGTGGAGGCCTTGGTCTGCTTGGCTCCTAGTCCACACCTCTCTTCTCTCAAGGCTTGATTCCCAAGTTCCTCTCTGTTGTCTTTCCCACATCGACTTTTACAGCTCATTCAGAATTCTTTTGCCATTGTCTTAAACTTCCCATAATCATGTAACTCCCATCAAGCCTCTCTTTAAGCTGCTTTATAATGCTACCTCAAGGCCATAATGCAGCTTGGCTTTTGCACTTGGCTGTTGCGAACTGCTTTTCCCTATTGGTCTTTGCCCAGTCCTGGCTCACATTGGCAACAAAGTAGTGGAATGATGTTACCATATTGATTGATCAGACTGTGTCTGTTTTGTTTTGTTTTGTTTTTGGATGTGACATAAACCTAACAACAACAAAATTCAAATCCTACCTTTCTGACCACAAGAATACTGTATCACCTAACCCTCTGATCCACCCCTGTAACCCTGCAATGCACAGCCATATATTTTTTGCATTGCTGATAGGATTGATATTCCTATTTTGCTGTGTTGACTAATGTAGCACTTACAAGTGATTGGCTATGGGCTATTTATCAGATTGATGCTTGGGGAATCGTCACTATTATATTGCACAACTCTAGGCATCTATGGATAAAATTGTCTGCCAAATTCCTAAATGTAAATTATAATTATCTTAAACAACACTTGTGTGTGGAACCACCTGCTTCTTCATGCCTCATTTAGTGTACAGATAATGTTATCTTCAGGTTTGGAAATTATATCTGAGTACTCTGTAGGGCTATCAGCTGATACACTCAATAGCAGTAAAGTGATACTACAGTTTATTAATGACTTTGAAACTGTCAATACAATTTGACACGGGGGTCATACAGAACTGCTATTACTTTTAGGTAGTATAGAGTAGTAGAGTAACCCAGCGGCACTGATTGTGTTCTTTATCGGAACAAACACACAGCCCAGGCATATGCTTTATATATTCATTTACCCATTGTTGTTGATGTTACAGAAATATTTCATTGATAAGCAAAACCCCAAACATAATCAAAGTTCATGTGCCCATTTCCTCAAATCTGCTCCTGTATTAGTCATTGACCTTATGCTGCAAGTGCATTTTTGCATGAAAGTGTATGTTTCATTAGTCATATGGCAAACTCTGGTCAAAAAACCCATTTTGTCCTTCCTGTTGCATCTGAACCTCTATGTGAATGCATTATAATTTTTTTTGTGGCAAAGGTTGTCCAAAGTGTGCACATTCTAGTATAGAATACACAAATAAGTGTATGAGTATGCAGTGAGAGTATGTCTCTTAGTAGCAGCAGTGCTCAGGCTGCGAGCAGTCTGTCAGTGTTTGTGTACATGTAGACAATAGCAAGGTTAATGACTTTGCCGAAACACTGAGGCAGCCAGAGACTTTCCAATTTGGCATCAGAGCAGAAAGACAGTGGAGACACAAGAGCTAGGAAAGTCTGTTGGCTTGTACAGTGGAGTCCCTGTTGCTGCTCCTCTCTTTAACTTAGTCAGGGTCATGGACTGAAGGAGACTGCCAAGTTTTAAAACTCTTCAACCTGTAATGTTCTAATAGCAAATGTGATATAAACAATGTATACCTGTCCTGTGGGTTCAGAAATGAATGATATGTACTGAAATGCCTCACATGTATTGAGACTCTTTACTCAATACTTTCTTAAAGCACCTGTGACATCAATTACAGCCTAGACCCTTTTTGGGTATGACTTTGCACACCTGGACTGGTTGATTTTCTGCCATTCTTCTTTGCAAACCCTCTCATGCTCAGTCAATTTGGATGGGGACCAGCATACAGACATTTTCAAGTCTCTCCAGAGATGTTCAATAGGGTTCAAGTTAGAGCTCTGGTTGGGCCACTCTAGGACATTCACAGAGTTGTCCCTAAGCCACTCCTGTGTTGTGTTGGCTGTGTGCGTAGGATGGTTGTCATGTTGGAAGGTGAACCTTCAACCCAGTCCGAGGTTCTGAGCACAGTGGAAAAAAGGTTTTCATTGAGAGGTTCTCTTTACTCAGCTCCATTCAGCTTTCCATCAACCCTGACCCATCTCCCAGTCCCTTCTGCTGAAAATCACCCCGCACAGCATGATGCTGAACCATCATGCTTCACCGTTAGGATAGTATTAGGCAGGTGATGAGTGGTGAAAGGTTTCCTTCAGACATCATGTTTACAATGGAGGCCAAACACTTTAGTCCTGGTTTAGTCAGACTGGACAACCGGCTCTTGAAAGAGTCTGGGCTGTGCCAAACTTGAAAATTACGGAAGCCAGGTGCAGCCTTGCCCTGGTCTGTGCTTTCCAATAATCCTGTATCTGACTTCTGTAGGCAGTTCCTTTGACTTCATGCCTTTTGATCTGATACATGGTGCTTTGTTAACTGTGAGACCTTCTATAGAGGTGTGTGCCTTTCCAAATTGCATCCAATCAATTTAATTCACCTCAGGTAGGCTCCACTTAAGGTGTAGACACATCTCAGCAACAATTAGGAGACATGGGGGGCACAGCTAATTGTTTAAGGCTTTGCAAAGGGTTTGAATACTTTAAACAATGTGATATTAAAATTTTTCATTTTTAATAAATTCTGTTTTCACTTTGTCATTATAGGGCACTGAGGAAAAAAATTTTTTGAACGTAGTAGTACTTAAGTACTACTCAGTATCAGCATAGTATCACGCTGCAACATGACAAAATTAAAATAGTTACTGTTGTTGTTTTACACATCTTTGTTTACTACATAATTGCATTTGTGTGGTCCAGACTTTTGACTAGTAGTGTAGGTCTACCTCACTGTGCCATGATCATGAAACAAAACAGATGTTTGAGTGCTTCAGTCATGTATTGTTTTGCATTCATATTTTGTACTGCAGTTATGCCCATTAGCCAAACCCTTGGGTACTGACAGGTCATGTTGGGTTCAATTTGGGTATCCACCTTCTGATTCTGACCTAAAGCAGGCAATGTAGAAATATAGGTTTCTTATTAATTTCTGCCTCTGTTACAGGAAGTAACTGAAAGACAAAGAATCTGTGATTGACCATCTTTAAGTTTTAACCCTCTATGGTTAATGCCTTACTCAAACAAATCGCCTAACTGATTTAAGATTACGTAGTAGCATCTGGTGATGCATTTTCCAGAATATTTTTGTAATTTTTTCCTGCAAAAAAAAAAATGGCAACAAAAGGGCAAAATCTGCTGAGAGTGTTCTACATGCTGATTGTACTAGCAAACACAGAACACTGCAACAAAACATAGCACATTTTATGTTTCTTATGTGATTTTGAGGTCCAATTTGTTAATACACTATGTCAAAATGAAAAAGTAACTATACTGTCACATAGGTGACGTTGTGCTGAAAAAGATTATACCAAACATTGGCATAGTGAACAGTTCTTAAGGTGAAAAAAAAAAAAAACTCTAGACCCCAGAGGGTTAAGATTTTAATACTACTAATAATATGAAAATTTGTTCCATTCAAGTCTGTGTAGCTTACTGTCTAGACTGCAAACTGCAATTGTTAAAGGTTATTGATATGCAGTAGAGCAAGCTGACATTTACTGTGCCCTCACTATCACAGCTCCTGTTTGGCCTTTTACACCAGCAGTTATGTAAAGCAAGCAGTGATTTCCACCTGAAAACATGCTTGGTCATGCTCTGTCAGATAACCTCACATTGATGCCAGGAGATCTCTGATTCATTTACAGTCACCGCAGCAATCATTTCATTTTCTTCAACTTGTAAAGAATTGCAACACACAGATTTTGAACTAATCCCTGCTCCTTCGACTGCTGCGGTAAATGTTTAGAACTCCCTGTAACCTACAGAGATTTCAGCAAACCTCTGATTGGTGGAAGTGTGTGGTCAAATTCAACACACATTCCCATTTTCTTTATTCTACAGTAAGGTAAAACTCACCTCACCTAATGGCAAGTAGCTTTGATATGAAACTGAGTCAGATAAAGTGAGATTCAAGATAATGTTTGGAGATGGTCATGATTAGTGAATTAATCCATATCTCTTTACCAGGCAAGGTGGACTTTGCCAGGAGAAATTTCAAAAACAATAAATACAATAAGTGTCATGTTTAAAATGTACAAACAATAAAGGAAACAAGGCAAATCAGTAATGTTGATAGATTGGAGATATAAGATTTGGCTTGCAATATGTTCCAGAGCGTCAGCGTTCAGAAGGTAAAAGCAGCATCCACTACCTATTTGAGAAACTGTGATGTTCCATTTTCTGGGAGGCTGCAACTCAGTGCTGAACACCACCTACACACTCTGAGCAGACACATCCAACATGTTCTCCATACATAAAGTAGACAGAGTATGTAGAGGTAGCAATCATGAATCAGCACGCATGTATCCAAAAGACCTCCAATGATGGCACCCAGGAGGCACTCTGACAAGATGCCCAAATCTCCTGAACTGGTTCCTTTCAACTCAAAGGAAACAACTCTATTACGAGCTCCTTCAGGATGTCTGAACTCTAGCATGTCTCTACAGCAGAAGAAACTAATTTCAGCTCCTTGTTTTTTTATTTCTCTTTGTTTTGGTCATGTTTAGGTGCAAATCTGCATTACTACTGGCACTACACCACTGGTTCCAATGTAATGGAAGAACTTTCTTACAGTTTGTGTCTAATGTCTAAATTATTTCATCAGTTATATAGTGGGGTAATTGCGTTAATGCGTACGTGTTGTCATTGTGTGGACAGAAAACGCCATCCAGTTGCTATTACGTTTCTCATAAAACGTAAGCAAGGTTGCAGTTTTGTTGTACAGGAACGTAATTTTTAGCAGACAGGGTTGGCTCACCTGTATGTGCGCGCACGTTTCTGTGTGTGTCTATATGCATCGGGGGGAACTCCGCTGTGCGCGATACAGAGAGCGGAGGATAAATGAAATACCGCCATGTAAATACGATAAATAACATCAGGCTATTTAGTTGGGTTAATAAAAGAACAAGGTATAGACCCGTTCTATAGGAAGGTAACCTTAAATCACTGCTGTTGTGATCTGGCGTTATATAAAAATAAAATTTCCTTGACCTTCTAGGGCGCAGCGCCCTGCCTATATATTGGTAGGGAAAACGCTGTAAAACATCCACCCACCACCCTGAAATATATTATAAATTAAGCTGTAAATTAAAACTTTAAATCTGAATAATATTGCTCAGATATGCTATGGGTTACCTGTTAATGATACCCCAGCTACAGTATAGAATGGCCTTGTGGAGAATCCACGGACTGTGATTGGTCAGATGGGCTGTTTGTTTCCATTGCCTGTAGAGATTTAAAAACAACGTGAAGCACACAGAGAAAAAGCCAAACTGCTAAGGCTTTTCTTCAATGTTATGGTGAATGTACAACAACACCTGGAGCAACTGCAGAGCAATAGCATCCTATTGAGAGACAAGACAGACCATCACAGCCGCCCTGTGTGAATGAAATCACTTTGGGAAATACATTCAAGGCATGATGCAGTCTGACAATGTACAGTACAGTATATCTGCCTACTGTTGCAATGGTTCTATCAACACATGAACTGTTGCTGATGCAATAAATCAAAACCTGCATTGTGGATGTCCTTACATCAAACATAATTTCAACTTCACTTTCTGTTTTGCTATTCATCCAACTGTTTGTGTCTCTCTGCCGAAGAGCAGAGGTTATGTGTGTTTCTCCATTCACACATGTTTGCTTATCTGGAAAATGAATGTTCGAATTGGCATGGAAATTGCTGTCTCCATTTGTGATACCAAGAAGAATTAAGCTATTGGTTTGGATGATTGTACAACTATATAACTGCAGATAGCAAAAGGCTATGATTTACTTACATACATAGGTATGCGTGTGCTCTGTTCTTGTGTGACATAAATGGTATCTACACCACTAAAAAAAGAGATGATTGATCACTCTCTGTTTAGGCAGCGGAGCATGTGGTCACATGACCTTGCTGGTCTACTTTAGTGGCAATTTAACTCCCCTGTTGCTATATTTAGGGGCTTTTTTTTTAAAAGCAACTAGCAACATAGTAATTTTCTATTCAGGCATGAACCTGTTTTTGTGAGCTGAGTCACTAAAATGTTTCAGTGAATTTTCTCTGCTGTGGCTGTGACTACTTTACTGTCTGTTCAGTGTAAGAGGGGAGCTGCAGGCAGAATAAAGAGTGAATGAGTCAAAATCTTTTGTCCCTTTTTTGTATGGCTCCGTAAACTTCTTTAATTTTAACTTAACTTAAAGGTAAATTTAATGTGACTATTTAGCTTTAAGTGAGTAAGAGTTTGAATTGTTGTCTATGTCTATATACGACCCTGTAATGGACTGGCAGCCTGTCCAGGTTGTACCCTGTTTTTCGCCCATATGATAGCTTGGATAGGCTCCACCACTCATAATTCAGAAGATGGATGGATGTTTAACATTCATTTTAGTTGCATGAGTTAATACCAATGTTTGGATCTACAAGCCAGTCTCATTATATTGTTTATTAAATCACCATAATAATTGCAGTTGAACAGAACTGAACTGTGATAGGTTATCATTACCAAATTTCAGTGCAGTGCAATCTAAGCCTAGCGGCTACCATCTCCTTGCAGACGTGATAAATCCCACACATCCTCTACAAACATTATACAGCTGCAAATACTCTGAGTCACTGGTCTCTTGATATCAGCAAGGGGAACAAGACAAAAGACCAGAGACTTTTCCAACTTATATGACCATAGAACCTTATCCCATTTGAAATTCCAGTAGTGTCTGGCAAACTAAAGATGCTTGAGTTTATTTCTGGAAGCGAGTAGAGGCTTTTTTTTCTTTAAACCCTTCCAAACCCTTCCAAACATCGGACCCCTGACATCAGATTGTAGTTTTGGAATCTTCCTGACCCCAAGACCCAACTAACTTCTGCAGTTCTCCAGCTGTGATTCTTGGAGATTGTTTTGCTACTCAAATTGTTCTCCTGACAGTGTGTTGGGACAAGCTAAACCCACATCCTCTTTCAGGCTGATTTATAACACTTCCAGTTGATTGGCAAAATGGCATCTTCATTGTTTTTGCTATTTTCTTATAGCCATTTTCCATTTTGTGAAGGTCAACAACCTTTTGCTGCACATCACAACTATGTTTCTTCGTCTTACCCATTGTAATGAAATAGGTAAGTTTGGCCTATGTGTGATCTCTTATTTATACCCATGTGAAACAGGAAGTTGTGGTTGAACTATTTCCTGTTTCTTGTCACCCAGGTGTACTAAAAAAGCTATAGGAATATACTTCAAAAATAATTGACAATAATTAAAAACAATGCATGTATTTTTTTGGATAAAACTGTGTTGTATTTGCAATTGTTTGTTTTAAATAAGAGCAACAATGAGAATAATAGATAAGAAGAGGTATTTTTTATATCCTTTTTTGCCATATTTACCAGGGGTGCCAGTATTAGTGGAGGGCACTGTAAGTCATGAGTTGTGTAATTGCAGGAACAGGATGGGAGGAGCAAAGAGCTATTTAAGTCCTAATTTCATCATGTAAACTAGTATACAGAATATTGCTTCTATGTGTAGTATTTCTTTGTGTGTGTGTGTGTGTGTGTGTGTGTGTAACAATGTCTATGGCATCCTACAATCTGTGTGACATAAGACATTTGAGGCTAACAAGCAATAAACAGCCATATATGTTGTTTTTCCATACCTCTTATATGATTAACAGAAGTGTTTTTTGAAGAGAGCCATCATGGCAGCAGGCATCTGTTGAAACCGCACTGCACTCTCATCTAAATAGCAGTTGCTGTTTCAAACAATGGCACCAATGTAGTGATTGCCTTTACATACTTTATCATCCTATAGAAGTAAAAAACACAGTATTACAACTACAAACAGTTAGATTGCGTTCAGGCCCATAATAAACATGGTTAGATTTATTTAAAAATATCATGGGATGATTTAAAAAACTGCTTCCTTACAGTTATGTGGTATATTTTACAGAATACCATCTCTGTAAAACCCAGTCTCCTATGCAAAGGCTACCAACTTTATTGTTTACTACAGATTAAATGTTTGTTGATGTTGGCCAACTGCAATTCGTTTATGTTGGGCGTTTTATGCTGCTGGAATACATGACATATAGACTCATATTTTATAAAAGAAAAATCTCAAACTAAGCACCAATGTAGCCTAAACACTAACTGTACACTTCCTGTTCCTCCAGACGCTGAAACTTTGAATGTGCAAACAGTTCCCTATGTCTAGTGGATACAGTCATGTACTGTACAGTAATATACTGTAAGGCATAATCTCAATGCAAAGCGTATAAGAATACCATATTTAAAAACTTCTGTTCAGTCTTATTCCTCTTCAAGTGAATAGTTCAGCATTTTTTACGCCAGAGCAGCAAAATGGAGCTAAATCTCCTAGTCTCGCTTTCCGAGCCTTCTGCTCCATGAAATATGGATTTTTAGACAGCTGCTGCTGAATTGATGTGGCAGATTAACAATATTGCATTTTAAAGCTGAGCACATTTGACAGAAAGAGTTGTGGTCTTTGTGAACAAGACCGTAAACTATCTCTGCTCTGTCTAATCTTCCTCAGATCCCCTAAAATGATTTCATCATTTGGATCGACCTGTTTGCTCATTTGCCCAACTGTTGAATGATTTATATGCTGTATGTACACTATTTAAGTGGAATTGTCATTATTGCAGAAAATGCTCACAAAAACATGTTAATTGGAAAAATAATAATAAATAATGATGCTTTTAATTAAAGAGTTCTGGTTGATTAAGGTGTTGAGACAGGATGTTTTCGATTGTAAATGCCAGTGTGTTTTTTGAGCCTCTGTCCTGAAATTTACAATCTGAACTGTGATCCTGTTGAAATATTTTAAAATATCCTTATTGCTTTTTTACTGACTCATGCATTTAACAGAGCCGTTGCAGAGTCTTTATTATTGACTGGCAGCTACTAAAATCCACAAATATCATTAGTGATATTTTGGGAGTTGGGGTTGTGAAATATCAAGCCAGATCAGCTTCTTTCCCACACTTTATCTTGTCTTTTTCTCTATAATCTTTTTACGTCTGATAGATCAAAGTTAAAAGCAAAGTAAGAGGGTCAAGCCCAAGTGTGTGCCTCCCTGAGAAATTCATCTAAATGGGTCATCATTGTAGACCTCCACAAAGATATTACAACTTCACTAACCCTGTTCCCATCAGCCATCACTTTACTTTTTACAACTTTGTTTCCCATATCAGTTTAAATACTTTTATCCCAGAGTGAAAGGCATGATGAGTAACCAGCCCTGTTATCTTTGACCAGCTAAAAAAATAAATAAACATAATGGCACTGATTATTACCATATAACCACCATATGACTCTCTGACCATATGACTATCAAAAACATAAGTGCTTCATTTTCATAGTATTTTCATGCTTTTACAGCAATGCTGCTTCCAAAAAATGATCTTCCTACGTGGCTAAACTATAACCGCAACTATAGATGGATTAGGTAACAAATCAAAATATAGTTATTTGAGTAAATAATTTGCTGCATATATGAACAAAACCTGACACACAAAGAGGTTAGGATGGATGGGAGTCGCATCACAGACCCAAGCTGGATCCATGTGTGTCCCATGTGCAGTACTGTGGTACTAGTGTAGCATTAAGTTTAGAGAAAGACTGGTTTTGTTTTAAGGTTCCTCACTGACTAAACGTTCATCATTAAGCCAGGCCACAGTCTTTCCCTAACCTTAAACAAATGCTGCGAGTTCATAAACAAATGTAAATTAACAGCCTCATTATGTCAATAGAAAATGTAAAATGATTTGCAAAAAAAATAATCACTGTGGCACCTGGGTTTTATAGAAACATTATTGTTAGGAGCCAGAGCTGACTGGGACACCAGTTTGACAGGACTGAAATGGATTGAGTACATTCCAGCCTAGTCTGGAGTGCTTTATACGTAATGATTGTCAAAATTATTTTTTAATGATGTTCATGTACAGGGCGATTAAAGAACCACAGGTGTAAGTGCAACAAAAATATCCTGTTTGATACAATTTAGCTGATCAAGCTTCATGATCCTGGTATTGATTGTGTTAACTCACTGTCACACTGTCACCAGCAATGTCTTGCTGGGTTAAACAGAGCACTTCCAGTATGTGTCATTAACAACAACTGTGATTTTTGAGCTAGGCAAGCAACATGTCAGCAGTCCCTATAAACAGAGCAGCGCTAATTACCTCTCCCGTACAGCTCTGTGACCAGCTGGTCATGTTAATGATACACTGGGATAATGACTGGTCACGATAGTTTATGACAGTTAGGTAGAACAATGGCTGTTTCAAAAAGGTTGTTTCATCATTATATAGTCTAGTTTTGGCCATTCAAAACACGTGCTACTAAAATATTAATTTATACTAAATGCATGAAGACCTTTGTGATGAGCTCCTAGAGTCACTGACATCAGACTCCATAAATCTTCTCCACAATACTGCGCGATGACTACTACTACTCTATTTGTATGACTTGATATTTCAGTTGTGCATATTTCATTTAATCCTGGGATTTGTGGCAAAAATGTGCCACAAAAATAAATAAATAAATAATAATTATGAAAAACACCACAGCAGGGGATTAAAAACAACAAAACATAAAAAAGAGCTGGAATTAATTCTATAAATAAATATTTATGTAATTTATTGATATACAGTACTTGCCTACTTAATTAAGATGAGGTGATAACTCTGAAAACAAACAGCATGAACTAAACTTCCTGTTAGTCTGATACTTGACCATATTTTCAACTAATTGCAGTTGTATGCATTGCGATATGCCCACATTCATGAGTATGCTGCCTTCATGAAGAAACGCAGAGACTAAAAGTAGCTTAGCTGCTAACATTACTGCACCAAAGGTAGTTTTTAATAGCATTGCTAAAACAACAATGGTGACTTTTCCACAGTACTGTACATAAAATTGGTAAATGTGCTATTAAATACATACTTATAGATACAACAGAGCAGCCAGCGTTAGCTTTGGTGCCCACCGCGCCGTCACTATGAGACATCAATTAAGGATGTTTCCGAGAAATCTTCATTAAAAAGACGAAAAGACATTCTCTACTCGAAGACTGTTCTGAATCTCACTTGACCACATCACACTTTAAATGAAATTACTGCAGACTTAAGTTGCTTAGTTAATTTACTGCCAAATACAGGTGCTAAAATTTCTTGTAATTGAACACATCTAATTTTGCAACCTGTCTTCACAAATTCTGATTTATGACATTGATATAAATGATATTTATTCATCACTACCATTGACATTTTACTTGTGTACAACATCTGCAGTATAACAGACCTGCAGTACAAATTGTCCAGTATGATGAATGTGTTTGTGCTGT
The DNA here is from genome assembly GCA_900302695.1 of Helostoma temminkii. Classification (NCBI taxonomy): domain Eukaryota; kingdom Metazoa; phylum Chordata; class Actinopteri; order Anabantiformes; family Helostomatidae; genus Helostoma; species Helostoma temminkii. Next base: position 49,735 of record OMLM01018032.1, on the reverse strand, counting down.
ACAAGGCCTGCTTTATTCAACACTTGCTGGACCAGGCCAGTATGCATATATTAAATCCTCTCACCCTGAGTTTCAAACCACCTCATTATATCAGTCTAATTACCAGCTCCTAATGCTCTCTCTATTTCATTCCACCAACTTTCTCCTTCTCCAGCAGTCCTGCCCTCCCTCCCCATCTCCTTTCTTTTCCTCTCTTCCATATGCTGGCTTGCACAACACAACAGCCAAATCAATATGGCCGGGGCGATTAATGCGCTGGCGGTGGTGATGTACTTATAAAGAGCTTTCATGGCCCAGTGAAGGATGAAATCACCCTCTGAGTCCAGAGATCTTTAAAAAAGCTGAGGTGTACCGGGCACAGACAGAGAAAAAGGGGGAGAAAGAGAGGGAGAGTAAGAATGAGTGAGATCACAAGTTCATTGGATCACCTCCAATAGGTGAAAATGTAGAAGGAAAGAGAAATGTGAAGGCTTTGAGAAGGGCATTGGATTTAGTCCAATAGGTAAGTAAAAGAGGCATAGCTCCACTTTTGACAGGTAGAGCCGTGCCTCCAGGTCCCAAAAAGAAAAAAAAAAAAAAACCCTGCATCAGGGACTGAGAGATAGAGAGAGAATAATGTGGCTATTAGTGTTTTTGGTGCTACTGTAACTCCTCTATTTAACGGCTTGCTGCTGCTAAAGACTGTTGGGATTGAAGACAAGCTTTTACCCTGTTAACAGTCACAAGTGATTTTCTGCTTAAATGTAGCACATTGGGCTTCAAATAAAGATATAGTTTATCATATCAAACTGCCCAATTATAACTTAGTCCTTGTTCAGACAATTTACAATGAATTGAGTATTCACACGTCAGTCCAGATGGTGGACTACTGACATACGAAAGTAGTCCGTATTAGTTAGTTAACATCAGCTATTAGAGTTAGGCAATAGGTTGGAGTGGATAAGGTTAGGGAAACTTATTGGCAAAGTTATTAACCTCAGAAACATTAAAAACAAACAAAAGAAAATAAATTAACATGAACTGGAAAAAGGTGGCAACTTTTTCTCATTGAATTTGTAACCCCAAATTGGCAAAACTGTCACCCAATTAAACTCCTCTGTGTCCTTCTATAACAACCCTGTCTTCCTAAAAATGCTGTTGCTATGCCACTAAGCTTAATCATTGGTTTGATTATGTTTCAACACAACACATATTCAGCTCACACCTGACTGTCTAAACCTAACCGTGTGTGTTTGGGTTTAAGCAGGTTTAAAGGTTAATAAACACGATGTGCCTGAAGTCATCATTAGGTTTTTCTCCATTAAGCCAGTCACAATCTTCCTTTAACCTTAACCAAGCACTGTGTGTGTTTTAGGTGGTAAGTATTAATACTGTATGAATTCTTAACAACTTTAGGCTTATCATCACAATCAAGTAAAACTTCTACAATATCCATGTTTATTTGTACAACTACTGTAACTTTTAGTTGTGTTACCACTCAGATATTTTCATTTAGTTCTTTGTGTTTTTTTCTTAAATATTCCTCTTTCTTATTGAAATTTGTCAGATTGTACAGAATGACATTTTTATAAATTTACAGTTTCTATATGTCACCCCTGTGGACAGAATGGCAACTTGTTTAGACTGTACTCTGCCTCTCAGTGACAGCTGGGATTGGTTGCAGCACTTCTGTGACCCTTGCAAGGACAAGAAGTTAGGATGATGGATGGATGCATGCATCGAAAAATTTCAAATTTGAGTTTGTTTCAAATTTCAAGTTTGCAAATATTCTGAAAAAATACTAAAAAGCAGTAAGTATCATTTTCATTCTTTTATTCACATTAAATAACTGTATACACTGTTACTGATCTGGATAGCCATTGTCACAAAAAAATACTCTAAACTGTAATCCTGTGTTGTCATTTGATTGTGGAAGTCAGATCAAATAACCATAGTGTGTTTGTCACTATGGGTCACATGTCTGTTGTACAGACTAGAAAACATTACATTAAACTGTGTAAAATGTACATACTCTACAAAAATGCATTTGCTGTTGCAGATAAGTTGCACAGATACAACATTTTTAGAATGCAGCGTTGTCTAATGAATATAGATCAAGTGTAAATGTCTTTTTGCTCTGTTTTTGGTCTCTACCAACCCCTGAGGGAAAAACCTTAGTACTTGGTTGTTAAATTAATAGTTCTGTCTGTGCAGGTAACGTGGAGTTTTAGAGATATATCTTACAAAAATAAGGTGCCTGCTGTGGAAGAGAATTATACTATGAGAATATCAGTAAGATCCAAAATTGTACAATTCAGGGCCACACACTGAGGCGAAACACTTCATCTTCATAAAGCTGAGGGGAACTAATCCGTGTATCATTCATTCATTCATTTTACAATTTAAAATGAAAAATCAAAAAACGAACAAACCACTTGTTTTTCAATTTTCGTTTCCAAAACCAAAATGAAAAAATGGATGATGGTTCGTTTTCCAATTTCCAATTTTGAGCACAATTCAAAACTGGAAAAAACGGATAACAAGCACTCATATTCCATTTTAATTTTTTCACTTGGTGCCAAATAGTGACTCTCTGCCGCGCACTGATTACCGTCCGCGGGACCGCGCACAACCTGTTAAAAGCTGTATCTCCCGGTTTATCTTTGACTACAGCTGTTTATTTTGGTATTAAACCATCATAAAGTGCAAATATTACATTAAATATATCTCTGTGATAACAGAGATGGTATGTCTTTATAAAAATTGAAGTTTTAAGCTAATTTTAACTAAATAACCGTAGTAAGGGTCGCAACTGTCCTGTTTAAACCTGTATTTCATGAATCCAGGACTCAAGCTGTTAAAGATGACACGTTATTGTATTTTTATGTTGGCAAAGTTTACACTGCAGAGCATGGAGCAGGAAAATTCACTGACCCATTAGAAATGTCTTATTTCATATGTAATCTCCATCCGTAGCGTAGATTCAAGCAGACAGAAGCTGAATATAAGGAAATATGAAGCATTTAGACGTAGGAAACCTTTACAAACATAAAGATACAATAACCTGTTGTGTTTGAACAGCCTGAGTCCTGGGCCAATTCTCAATATGCGTACTTCTCCGTACTTGCGTTCTCAGCCATTTTCCAAGTATGCTTCCGGCCAAGTACAGATCAAAGACCCAGATGTGTTCTGGCTCTGCCCATTTTTATCCAGGATGCTCTGGGAGCAGACTGTGTGGACTTGGGGAGCCAAATATCCCATCATGCATTTCATACCATTTAGCAACATTAGCAGATGAACACACACAAATGTGTCCACTACTGTTGTTGTTGTGTTGTTAGAAGTTTTTAGGAAAGAAATTAATATGTGATTTTTCAAGTATGTGGTGGATAGATTAAAATAAGCATCTACTGGTTAATTCACAATTTCTATAAGCAAGGATCCGCTAATAATTTTGCTAATAGCGGACTTTGATGTCATTTCATGCCCTGACAAAAAATAGCTCTTGAATAATATTAGTCCACATATGTACGTTCACATAACACATGAAAATTACAACTAACAGCTGTGAGGGGATTTATCTTATATAAAATATAAACACTTATGACGAGCAGAGCTGAGCTCGTCATGAGCAAGTAGCTGTGCCTCAAATCTGCATGAGTGTTCTGAGTCCTCCACAGTCTGTACTCTGAGTTCATACTTGCCAAGTCTGTATTACTTGAAATTCAGAAACGGCCGTTGATTCATGACATACAGGTTTAAACAGCACAGTTGCGACCGAGGACTGATTTAAATCATCTTACATGACAACGGCTTCCTCTCACCGTTATTACGATTATTTAGTTAAAACCTTCAAATTTTATAAAGACGTACCATCGCTATTACCACAGAGATATATTTAATGTAAATGTAATATTTGACTTTATGACGGTTTAATACCAAAATAAACAGCTGTAGTCAAAGATAAACCGAAGGATACAGTTTTTAACAGGCTGTGAGCGGTCCCGTGGACGGTAATCAGTGCATGGCGGAGAGTCACTATTTGGCACCCAGTGAAAAAATGAAAATGGAATATGAGTGCTTGTTATCAGTTTTTTCCATTTTTTTATTTGTGCTCTAAATTGGAAATCGGAAAATGAACAACAAGTGGTTTGTTCGTTTTTTGATTTTTGATTTTAAATTAAAAAACAAATGAACGAATGATACACGGATTGGAACTGCGAGGACCGTGTGTCAGTTTGTAGGGGGTGGTTCATAGTGCCAAACCTACATTGTTTTCACATTGCTAATATAACATTAATAATACCGGTATCATTTTAAGAGTGAAATATTACTTCTTATATTCACTCACTGGCAGTATAAATTATAATGTGATGCAGTATACACATTAAAAACAAAGAAAGTAAATGCTTTGAAATACTGTTCAAGTATTTCTCTTCTCTATGATTTAAAAACTTCTAACTTTATGTGAGCAGTAATCACCTGTCACCACTAAAAGTGCGAGGCTGCTTTTTGTGCTGCATATCCAGTGATAGTGACTGTAATTTCCTTTCTTAACCATATGTTGTGATGAAATGTAGTGATCAGCCTTTGCAGCAATGGCTGCCCTTCACAGCAGATGGATGACTGAGAAAGAGAGGGCGGAAGAGATGAATGGGTAAGATTAAGAAGACAGTGAAGCTTAGACAGCTAAAACTTGGGTGAGATGTGGGAACTGCAATGGCACAAAAACAATGAATGGCTGAACACACATGCATACATAAACCATTTTCCTGTGCATAAAAAAAGACAAACATACACATTATTTTGGCATATGAAATGAAATAAAAAGAGGGTTTCTACTGAAATATACTTTATTTCTTTTGACAGGAACATCACACATTAATAAACATCACTGTAAATGTGCCAGAGTCAGCCCTAAGGCAAATTTTCCCTGGGCAGATTAGAAGCACTACACAAGATTAAACAACATTGTTAAAAAGTCATTCCATAAATTTACACATCATTATCATAAGATACCATCAGATAAAAACAGTAAAACACATGACCACTAACACTCAAGTACTAAACAATTAGGGTATTAAAACCTTAATTCAGATGACAAATAACAAACTAGAGAAGATTAAATTTTGTGTTGGCTCACATAAATAATACATTTCTTTGTTTTTAAAAAAGAGAACTGTGATCAACTATGATACCTGGAAATGAAGCATGAAAAAGTGAATTTATTCATGTTTCAATCCAGTTAATATGCTTAAACACACTGGTTTAGCATGATAAACAGAGTATTTCAAATTTTGTAGCTGGATGCCATAAAACTGTCACATTCATGATTTAGTATTGGGATGACAGTTACTTGTTATATATAGGACCAGACAGGCTTGGACATCTTCATTTTCCCTTTAATAAATGAAATGATCATTTAAAAACTGCATTTTGTATTTACTTGGGTTATCTTTGTGTAATATTAACTTATTAAATTATTTGTTTGATGGCTTGAATCATTTATATGGTAGTTGTGTTTGTTTCATGACAAAAATTGAGGCACTTTGTAACATTATGCCTTTGTGGATCTGTTATATTTGAATATGTATATAATAAAACCCCCATTGTGCTTATGCTTAAAACTAATACCCTGCAGTTTACTGCTCTACCCAAAAGCACTGATTTCCTCAGTTGCACCTACGCAGAGAGAGTGAGAAGAATGCTTTGCAGCAAAACAAGAACACTCTGGACTGATTGTGTGCAGAGGTCAAATACACTGACATTGTGTCATGTTTTTCAGGACAAATCTTCAGAACGATTTTGATAGAGGCTGACCTTACATTACCCTCTTTGATCCTGCTGAACTCACCTGTGGATCCATCATTACAAACACGTTACATGGCTCAGCTCCACTCACAGACTTTTGTGTTTTAGTTAGTTTTTGAAGATACCAAACTGACATAACATTCACAAGACACAGAGAGAAATTAGAATTTCTTTGGAGCATGAAAGCTGTGGCTGTCTTGGCTTTCACTGTATAGCAGCAAACAATTCGCTGTTGCAGCCTAATCCACTTCTCCAGTCTCCATCTGTTTTGAGTATGTTACTGTTCTTACAGTGTATTTTCACTGTTGTATTTATTTGTTTTTCTGAGACCAGACAGAAGGTGGCCAATTATGTGATAGACTGATGAAGTCAGTTCATAGCAACAATGTTTTAACCAATAGACAAGCCAAGAGCAGTTTGTGAGTAATGCAGTCAGGTGAGGCATGAATTGTTCAGCATCCTATGCTGCAAGTAGCAAAAAAGTAATCATAGTTGTAGTGTACTGTACTGTAGTGAAGCTGAAACCAGACTCTATTTACTTCTTTCTAAGTGAACATAGAACATTGTGTTCCACTGAGTCATCATTGCCGGTTGATCTTATAATTCATCACACTGCTCTGGAGTAACTGTGGATCAGCAGCTAGAAATGCATGTTGACTAATTGCAGGTTTGGGAGTTCAGCCCCTGGCGTTTGTTATCTGTGTGCCAAAGTGTCCTTAAGCAAAACACTCAACACCAATTATTAGACCAGCTTGTGTGGTAGTGGGTGCCCGTAAGTGACAATGGTGCATTATAGAACTAGACCAGGCAGATCAAGGGTGTGTTCAGTTTTGTGTAGAAAAGTCAGAAAAAGAGCTTGATTATGTTGTGTTGGATTTAAATCAGTTTTGTAGATTATTAAGTAAATCTCTTGCCATGTTTAATGTGCTGCTGCATGGCTAACTTTCATTTATGCTGGCTTTGACTTTGAGTACCATTATAGCTAAGGACTTGCAGCAAGCATAGCTTGGCAAGCTTTGAAAGGCTTTGAATTTCCCAACTGGGACTCTATAGAGGCATTGTGAGTGACTTTGGGAAGCTGTAGAACTTCCTCAGTTGTCTCAGTAGCACAGATGAAAATGTTGTACAAATAAAAACAACTCAGGGTTTGGGGTGTGACTTCAGAACTACAGATAAGGAGACGTAATGGTGGAAGCTAGACAGTTAGCCAGAGCAGGTTGATTATGAACTGGGACATCATCCTGAGTTTTAGCATTATATGCTGTAAAAATGGTTATTTAACAATAACTGTCATTGGTTCAAAAAGAAATGTTATTTTATAGATTTTATTTGTTTTATTAAATCTTATTCTTTTGGCTGCTCCCTATAAGAATTGCCACAGTGGATCATTTGTCTCCATTTCTCTCTGTTCTGTGAATCTTCCTCTATCACACCAACCTATTGTCATGTCCATAAACCGCTTCTTTGGCCTTCCCCTTCTTCTCCTGTCTGCCAGCTCCATCCTCAGCATTCTTCTTCTAATATACTCTGCATCACTACTCTAGACTTGCTGAGGCCATCAAAGTCTCTGCTTTCTCACCTTGTCTCCAAGCTGTCCTGCCTGCATTGACCCTATGATATATACTATAATACTCATTTCTTATTTTGTCCTTCCTCGTCACTTCCAACTAAATTCTCAGCACCGGTCTTATTCCTAAAGCACAAGTCACCATTGTCACATTGTTCTCATACGTATCCTGTACCAGCCTTACATACTTTCCTGCCACTCCTGACTTCCTCATGTGGTACACAGCTCCTCTCGTCACCCTGTCTTACATTTTCTATAAATCCACAAACACGCAGTGCAATCCTTGTGTCCTTCTCTCTACCTCATTAACATCAATAAAATGACTAATAATCAAAATAAAATCAGTAATTTAAGAAAAGGATCAAACTGTAAATTATATTGATGTCAAAATATCTTTTTTATTTTACAATCTTTTACTGTGAAATAACAGTATTCTACCATATTTAAACACGTCAAACCGATCATTATTTTACAAATATCTACCTATTAGTAACAAAAAAATGTAAAGTGATTTTTTTTGTAATTTTATAGTTGTACTATTTCAGAATAAAGCTGTTTCACAGATTTAGTACTTATTATGAAGAGAAAGAGGATATTACCTAATACAAAATCACAATTTAGGTCTTTGAGTCTCTCCAACGTCCCTGCATATTTTTACAATATGAAGATGGTCACAGTGAACTGTTCATATTTACCACAGTCTGCTGTTTTGTTATGCATAGAGGAAGACATTCTGACAAGTCCATGTTTCAGCTTGTTTTCAGTAAAGTCAGACACTGGGCTCTCTGTGCCAAAGACCACCCTGTCTGTTATCTGTGAAAGGTGAGAAAACTAACTACAGTTGTGAAGCCACATTAGTGCCCATGGCATGAATGACTTGCATGTGTGATGGCTTTTCCTGGGAAGTCAGTGGATATTTCAGCAGGACAAAGCCAGGACTCATTCTACACATGCTACAACAGCGTGGCTTTAGCGATATAGTGTGTATGCTTGTCGGGCTTGGCTGCAGCCCAGATCTGTCTCCAATAGAAAAAGTAAGAACATCTTGAAGAGGGGAATCAGAAAATAGTATCTGCCCCTACTTTAAGTGTCAAACAAAGTTGGGACAGAATTTTATTTACAAAATACAAGTTATCAGTGAAAACACAGAAAATCTTTGTTTGTCAAATAAAGGCTTAAAAGCATTAAGCATTTTAGTGTTTGTTGCATTTTTTAGAAAAAGTTTCAGTAAATAAGGTGTGTGGGAAAAAAAAGCACTTTTTCATGTAATGCATGATAAAATCATTGGCTAACAAATGATTAGCCCTACAAATATTTAAAATTTCTCTCAACCAGTGCACCCACTCATTCATTTTTCATTTTGACTGTTTGCTTGTTTGTTTTGACAGGCGTGAACTGAGCCTAAATGAGTGCTGAGGGATTTGGAGAGGAAAAGTGGTGAGACGCACTTAGAAAATGTGTATGTGTGTGAAAGAGAGAAAACATGACAATAAAAGATTGATTGGTGAGATAACCACCAAATGGGCACACTGTTGTGATGCTGATGCCCAATGCCCAGATTGCCCCAAAAACCTACATTGAACCACAATGACACATAATACCACTAATCCTTTTCTCTTAGTGCCCTCATAAAGGAGGAAGCATAATATAGCATAAGTTCTCTAATGGCTGCCTTAAATCAGAATCACTTCACTATACATGGCTATATGGAATGAAGCACCCTCATTGGTTGATTTCGAGTGGAAGTAAAATGTGTCCTGTAAATTATCTCACAAACAAGAAAGCATGAGCAAGTGTCCTATAAATGAAGACCCATCCTGTGAATTGCTTTAGTAATAAGGTTAGAAGAAGATTCTATATGGGTGCCCTTCTTGTGAAAACAAATGGGAAGAAGTGAAGAAAAGGGTCCCTTGCTA
>OMLM01018032.1:29608-40442 GCA_900302695.1 Helostoma temminkii | reverse complement strand
TACCATATTGTATTTTCATATCATATATGTGTATATAAACTCACTGGCCACTTCATTAAGTACACCTGTAAAATCCAATGCGATCCAATACAGCAGCTCTGCTGTTTTACAAAGTTATAATTGCCTAGTTTTTATAAATGTTTATTATTGAAGTTAACATTTTTTTCACCTTGGAACTCTCCCATGGATACCATTTTTTGATTCGCAAGGAGGTTGTAGGGGTGGATGAAGGGTGTAAAATGTGCAAGTCTGGCACTCTGCAGACCTAAGTTCCAGAGTCCTGCGTGAGGTTAGTTTTAGGCATGAAAAATACTTTGGCTGGGGTTAGAGACATATTTGGATTTAAAATATTATGCAGATGTTGTGTGTGAATTGATCTGTTACATTTTTCAATAATACCCAGCCCACAATCTTTCCTGACCCTAACCAAGTGCTGCAACCATAAAACACGTAATAAAGCTGGAGTTATATATTGGTATGCTTGGATATTTTAGCAGGAGAGAAAACTGTTGTAGATCACATAATTTGGCAGACAAAAATCCATTGCTTTCGGACATTTCATTGATATGTTTTAGATCAAATCAAATTCAAATTTTCAAATTCAAATTTCAATTCAAAAGATCAATGTATTTGCAACTTGTCATTTACGTTAATAGTGAACATACAGTTAATATGTTGACAAAAACGTAATTTGGTTGGAATTAAAGTCTGCCTTCCAAAAGATGTGGTTCATTCAGTTCATTTATGATTTAGCAAAGAAATAAAATGCAAAATGTGAAACCCAAGATCATGACAAAGCATTAGTCTGGTGCTCTAGTGAGAATGAGCAGCATATTACAATATTGGAGATGCAGCTGACTGGTCATGTATTTGAATATGCAATGGAATGCATATTGTCGACAATGTCTGTGATTTGGATAAAAAATCTTAGGTAAATAATGGAAAGAGAATTTATATTTGTTCCATCACATCAAGTACGAACACCACCAACGTTAGTTATTTTATGCTTTCAGAATGTTAAGAAGACGTTGACAGTTAAAGAGAATACAAAAGATGGTGGGGGCAGAACTGAAAGGATCCAAAGCTGCAAAAGCAAAGGAAGAGATGGCAGAGCTAAAGGTAACTTTATGCATGGCAGTAACCTGAATGAACAAGCAAGTGTCAGTGTTGTGCTATATATCTCACAGTGACATTAGCAATTTCTGTTATTTGTCCCTTGCTCGACACCATAGTGCTCCTGTTTGTTTCACGCAGGTCGCCGTGTCTTCCTTTTTCTTTTTTTTCCTAATGTGTGTGGAGCAGTAAAATAAAACAGCTTGTCAATATGAGTTTTTTCTCAAATAGATATAATCATAGTATGAATTGATGAGTAATGAATTAAAAAACAGCATATCAACAGATAATTGCAAATAATACAAAACCTGTTTGTCATTAAAAATAACATGACCTGACAAACACAGCATCCGAGTATTAAAGTTAATGTATAAATATAGAGAATAGGTTTTAATAAATGAGCAGTGGTGGTACATTATCCACGTCCCTTTTCCTTGCATCTGAGGCAAACATGGATGCAATGAAAAGACATGGGATGTACATAATTGAGCTTCTCCAGCCTACACAAAGTTGCTAAGAAACCCCAAATTGATCCTCACTGGACTTGAACAAGCTTGTTAGGTGGACTTTGGAAAGGGTGTAAGTAGATGAGATAGGTGTGGTGTTAGGTGTGGCCTCCCTGGTGGACGTGTGAAGTGGTCTTTATTTTTCTGAGTATGATGGAAGGGCAGCGTGATAAACTGGATAAATTTAAAGAATGGTGGAAAAAAATATTAGGTATAGATAAAATTATAAATGACAAAGGAGAACAGGACTACTGCAATTCTAGTGCTGTTTTCAGTCCTTTTTCTGGAGGCAAGGAGACATGGTAAAAGTCTAACGGCAAGGCTCAGGTGTTCTGCCAGCCATCATAGTGAGGGGAAATTCCTTATGTTGAATAAATAAATAAAATGTCCATTAAAGATGTATCCTTTTTATGAGTTACTATTTGAATGTATGTGCGCTATTTATTTCACCCTTTCACCTCACACAGCCTGAGCCCACTACCACACACACACGTACACACCAATCTTTGTCACGCATAGGGTTTTTTTATGTGCATAATATCCAGAAACACCTTGAGGGTGCATGCACTTTGTGTGTGTGTGTGTGTTTGTGTTGACCAGTCACCGTTTCCCCCTTGTTTTCACTGAAACATCCATGTATCAATCAGTCACATCATCTCTCTCCTGCTCTCTCCTTGTCTCTAGAAACATGCAGGTTATCTTTAAAATTTCACCCTGCTGGAGCACATCTGGAATATAAACCAATCAGATGAGGGCTTAGGAGAGGCTAGATGTGACATTAGCGAAGGTCAGGTCAATCAGCAAGTGCGTGTGTGTTTGAGGGAGCAAAAGAGAGCATGTGATGTCATCTCGCATGTTTGAGTTAATCTCGTTTTTGTCCACTGGTAACTGTGTGACTGTGCATTCATTTATGTATGTGCGTTTATTTTTGTGTACATTCGTGTGTGCGTGTCTTGTTCTGCGTGTTCAGGTATTAAAGGAGTATTAAACCTTGGTTGCTTTTGCAGAAGGGAATATTATTTTTATTATTATTTTGTTGTTGTTGGTTTATTCCAACAGTTTTTATATAGCATGTTTGTTTGTGTCTACATGTATGTGTGTGCACACAAAGAAAACACCCCCTAGGTAATCCCTGCAGCCATTATGAGCTACAAAGAAAACAACTTATAACCGCCAGCTCTCAGGAAATGCTGTGTAGCTCTGTCTCAGCAGTGACTGTCAGCACTGACCCTGTGATTGAATCACGTGTTATGTTTGTGTTACAAACTCTTCATTTTTTTAGTCTTTTCTGATTTCATGTTTACTCATAAGCATCTCCAAAACTTTATTGGACATTATGAGTAATGAAAATAATTCTGGCTTGCACATGTATAATTTATAGTAATTATGACTTGGCTACCAAGACCAGTGGAATCAACTGAAGCTTTGTTCAAAAGATAAAAGTCAGTGCATCCTTTCTTAAGCTTGTTGAACTATAGTGTGACTGATAAAACATAGTTATTGCTAATTAGCTAGCTAAGGATTAAAGCTAACAAAGGCTTAAAGGGCCCATATTATGCAAAATACACTTTTCTATATACAACGTACCAGCTAGTGATCCTTTATGATGAAGAGGTATAGTTAGGTGTGTCTCATTTCTTTCTAGGTGTGAAGGTAGATTGAGAAATGGGATTGGCCCTAGGGTGCCTTAAGTGTGCTTTAAGAGTGAGGCAAACTGACATGCTAGCTTGACAATAAGACCTACTATTATAACACGTGGTAATATAATCCTATTATACTAGCACTTTAGCTTTTATTCATTTCCTCACCTTTTCATAGGTTTGCATTCTTTGTCATCTCTATGAGCATAGCAGTGTGATTGCAGCTGGAGACTGGTGAAAGCAATTGCAGTTAGCAGAGAATGAGTCTAATACTTCCGGTTCTAGGACCTTGTAAGAAGTTGAGTGTTTATATTCTGAAAGAAGAACCAAATATGTAATTCAATGGGGAGCTCCTAGATCAGTGGCTATGACAGTGGAACAAAATGCATTGACAGCACAAATACATACACTAGGCTGAAACTGATTATCTGACAGGAGACAGATGAGTTTATGATGTGCTTCAGGTGTGTCATAAAGCCAGGTCAGAGTTTGCGCCTGCTGGGAATTGCCCTAACATCTGGGTCTGTTTGGTTTTCAGCTTATCTTCTCATCAACACTAAGGGATTGTGGAAAAAATTGTATACACACTATCCAAAAAATAAATGCCACAATAAGAAATGCAGGCCTATATAAAGATCAGGCCTCCATCAGAATAATGAAACCCGGGTAGCACAATTTATTATTAATAAAAGTGGCAAGCTTTATTAATGCACGTTATACCTCCTGTCCTCCATCAGTTTTCCATTCTCTTCCATAAAATGTATCTCTGTCTATATTGAAAACAGGTTGGGTTTTACTTGGTATTGAATCAGAGAGGATGCAAGTGGTATCACACATCAAGTTCAAGGTTCACCTTGTTTAAAATTTAGCTTATCGCTTTATAAGGTAACTTTAAATGAACATTAGCAGATCTGTGTTACGTCCAATCATGTAGCTGGAAAGCAGCAGCTCTGGTTTTTGGTTCAGGCTGACATTGTTTTAATCTATGCAATGCATGAGCATGAATGTGGGATTCATCTTGGAATACACTAGAGACATGTGGGTCAAAAACAAGGCTGTAATTCAACATCTCCTGCATATAGTAGTATCTGATTAAAAGAGGAAGGGTTTCACACGTACATCTTTGTTTGTCCTCCGCGGGTCACTGAGGCTTATTTACATCTTGGTACTCTAGCTCCACTTTCCTGTTTATTTTTTGTTTGTCTCCTCTGTCTCTCTTTGTCCTTTCATGTCCCCTCAAGACTGACCTGATCTGTTTATGTTCTCCCTCCTGTTTTATATTCGCCTTCATCCTCTGCTTCTCTCTGCTTCTGCTCATCATGGATCTCCATAGTTCTCTGCCTCCTAGCTTCTTTCACTCGTTCTATTATCTCCCACAGTTACACAGTTCATGGAAATGAGCTGTCAGCATCTGTCAGGCACATCTAGTGTCTGTCTCTGCTTTTGTCTTTCTCTTGGTCTGGAGGACGGAAAGTTGACTTTCTTTTGCTATGTCCTTCCACTTGGTGCTCTGGGGAACTTGATAATGCAAGTTGAAACAGACACACATCCATAAATGTATGTATTAGAAGTATTGTGTAGAAACTCACATGTATTAGCCTTTGCACTTTATGAATCAAACACAGTGTTTTATGGCTTTTGTTGTTCTTTTTTCACTCTACTGCTGTATGTGGAAGAACCAGAGTGCATAAATCATCCATAAATATACTGGTTCCTAGATAAATAGAAGTAGACAGGTAAGACATTCATCATACTTTCCGGGAATGTTTTCCCGTCTGTTTGCTACAAATTGAAAAGTTTGCCAGACTGTAGTGCATAAAATATTTCTGGGTTTTGATGCGCTGGTGTCTGAGCATTTTGGAATGAGATTGATTTGTAATGTAGGAGCTGTTCACATGCTGAGCAATCGATCAAGTCTGGGTAGAAGACCAGTGTAAGTCCATATTGTGATCTATTATTGTAGAAAGTGACTCAGCACTTAATTGGTATGGCTAAAACTTCAGAATAATAAAATTTCAAAACTTGTATTTTATTTTCCTGTATACTGAATATTGAGGTACTGTAGCAGAAAGGCGTTTTTGTCATAGAATCAGCTCTCAAGGACAAATCTTGTGTTGAGTTCAGCTTCAGTGTGTGAACTCGTTCCACAGAAAGCCTTGGCAGTTTTGACCTGCCATTTGGAAGAGAACCCAATAGGCAATCACTGGTCTGTGCTGTGTATAAAACAGAAGAAAACAGACTTAAAGGATAAAACTCTTCTTGAGGTTGGCATTGTGTGCCTATACCATGAACAAAATATGAGCCATGACCCAGCCTCTCTAGCTGGATTGATGAAAACCAAACGACATTTCTTCTGCCAAACATGAGACAGACCTCCATATAACCCATATAATAACTTCTTAACAAAAGAAGAATGACTTTCAGTTAGCAAATGAAAGATAGAACATCTCATGACTTGTTATGTAACTGTCTAATTGATATTTCCTGCTAGCCCAGCTTCTAGTGCTCCTATGTCACTAATATGAGCATTTTGTAGTATGGGTGGGTGGATGGTTCGGTCAGAAAACCCAGGATGTTCCCAAAGTCAAGTCTGAAACACTGTGTGTTTCAACTATTATGATATGTATATTTCTGTAACAATGGCAGTATGGGTACTGTAACATGAAGGAAGGGCTATCTAGTGTTCTAACCATCAACACCAACTATGTAGAGTTTGTGCCTAATGCCAAAAAGTTGTGCCTAAATCTAATGACTGTTTCTGATAATAACCAAAATGTGATGTTTTGCTGATCGTAACCCTCTTTATGATTGTTTCCACGATGAAGCGGGTACACAAGCCATTAATATTTATTATTTCAGGAGACACCTGCTGCCAAAAAGGGGCTCTTTTTTCCATATTTCAAGAGATCCTTGCCACACGCCATAGGGCTGTTATTTTAACAGAGGCCTGCTGCCATAGGCATACTATTTGAAGAGATGCTCTGGGAGTTCATATTGTGAGGCATTGTTTTATGTGTTTGTCTGCAGTGTTTTTCTTTCAGGATAGAAACATGCTCTGATTTGTTCATGTTTAAATGCTGCTATAACTTCATGGTTTTTACAGAACATTGTGTATTGGCAATTTAAACATTGTTGGTGCATGATTTCACTTTATTAGGAGGACAGAATCCGAATCAGCTCTAACTTTTGTCTGCTACCTTCTTGATTCTTATTGAATCAAGAAGTGGTTGGATATTTAGCATTTAATGGGTCTTGAAGTGTACAAAACAAATTGACTATTAAAAATGATCTTTAGAGAAGCTCCACGTTGTACTAAATGGACAACATTTAACACCAGTATATCAGATGGCCCTTGTTGCTCATGCTGACCTGACATGACAGATTCTACAACAAGTAATATACCTGCCAGGTGTACCAAGAGCATAGTAATCACTGGAGACTAGTCAGAGCACATATTTAGGTGGTCACTGCAGAAAACTGAGGGTCAGTCAATATCTGAAAGCTGTCAAACCAAAATACAAAAATACAGTAAGGGTTTATTTATCCAGATGTAGCCTTAATCCCAAGAACCATTTTAATGTACAAAAATAAATACATTTTTGGCAATTAGAAAGTATTGTTAGAAAATTTGATAAATCTGAGATCTTGAAAATGTGAAAATTCAGTCTTGGTCACTCACCCCCAGGTTCTCTGATGTTCTCTGACACTTTTAGCTGTTGTAACGGTATATTGTAATGCTAGGGATGACAATGTCAATTTGATATCCTGTTGAAATGCAGTGTTTCAATAATTATTGCATGTACACATGTACTACATTTATTACATGTATAGAGTTAATACCAAATTTTCTACCACTCTTTCTGTTGCTGGGACAATGTATAGTGTCCTACATTAGCATTACTTCTACTAGCCGTATTAGTTCTTTGTGTAATATTTCACTGCAGTCTAGATATTCCAGTAAGCACCTTCACTGAACATTTGTACGTTTTCTCTCTTGACTTTTCATTGCATGCAATCTTCATGACTTTGTCAGATATGTTTTGTTTTTGATCAAATATCTACTTACCCAATAACATTTCCATCATCTGGACCTTGTGTCCAGTGCTAAAAAATAGTGATTATTGTACACAATAAACATCAGTGTGCTACCATTAAATGATAACTTCATGTACTATCAGCCATTACCCATTCCCTTACCCATAACATCAGTTTGCAGTCTGTTGGTTTTAGTGACATTATGGGGTTTGTTTAAAAAATTACGGATTTAGAAAATTATCCGTTAAGCAGTGATCACACCACAGAGACTTAAGAACATAGAGTGCAGACGCTTGGTGATAGTAAATACTTGCAGTTCTGTGAACTCAGCCACAGCAGTGTCTCTTTGTTTTCTCTCTGCTGTTGTGGACTCTCCAACTATCTTACCCCTGAAAGGTCAGCACTGTCAAGACGGCATGCTTGGTTAACTGAATAAATTTGTGTTCTAAAATTCACCAAAACTGAACTCCACATGGAACATTCATGCACAGTAATTGTGACTCTTTGAGCAGATACTCTGACTGCACCAGTTCTACTGGAATAAACGGGTTTAGTTGCCATAAATTAGCAGTTTTATTTCCTGATGTGTCCTGATGTCCTTTATGCATGTTATCATGCTGTAATAAGCACTTAGCTCAAGTGTTCACTAGTATGGTTGAAGTACTAAATACAATTACATTATCTTTCCCATTTGGGATAATCACGCTCGAAACAAAATATTTTAAAACCTGATATTTTAGTCACAAACCTACCTATGTGCACTCTCAGCTGACACTGCTCCCTATTTGAACTCAAAAGTTTTGGTAATTTTCTACTTAGGGCAACTTCACAAGGAGTGCTATTACATCCTCTTTCACCCCTTATAGAGTCTCAAATTCAGTGACTGTGTCTATGTGTTTATGTGCATATGTGTGTGTATGTGTGAAAGTTGCCCTGTGTGTGTCTGAGCGAATTCACGATTTATTTCCTGGCACTCGTGGCCACATTTAGTGCGTTACTGTCTCAACAGCCCATTTACCTGGAGTCATTTCTCACCTCTGCGATGGATCAAGGATGCAGGCTCTTACCTTAGAGTGGCTTTAATAATAACCCCGACCAAATCACCACACAACTAAAGCTTAACTGCTTTAGTTTTCTGAAACATTATTTTGATGGCATTTCTGCTTCATTGGATGGAACAAAGATAAGGATGAGAGGGAAGATGGACGGAGTGGCATGCAGTTGAACCCGGGATGTAATGATCACCTAAAGGGTTATTCGTCTTGGTCTGATCACCTGTAGGAACATTTTAAATTTGTTAGCAAAATTGGTGTGTTTGACAATAATGTTAATCATCCATTATCATTAGCATTAGCATTAGCGTGGTGTTGGGGCACAGACCATGTGCCTGGACAGAACAAAGGGTCATAAACTGTGGCCTAAACAGCCTGAGAGGAGTTTTGATAAGAAACTGCTAACAGCACCACCTCAAAAGGTAAAGGGGATTACTGCGACGGGCCCGTTCACGTCACATCTGGTATAAAGCAGGCAGACCCACCTTACGACCTCTCTCTTCTCTTCAGTTGACCTCTTCACTCGCACCCCTCCACAAGGGAGGTGGTCCGGCTGACGCCCGGGGACATGTCCCCAGGCGCTGCCTGCACTGCAGTCCATGCCTGGACTGGGTTTTAATTTTTCTTTTTCTTTTCCATTTTTCTCTATCCTTCGTTGTACACAACCTTTTCCCTTTTGATTCATACCTGGAGACACACAAGACCAATGTTGGATCAGCTGATTTCGACCCCGGATCGTTAATCAGCTGTGAAACTCATCAGGAGCAGGACCGGACATTTTCTCTCTTCTTTATAAAACCCATGAACAGTAAGAGGCAAAACTTGTCTGAGGCAGAGTTAAAGAAGTTAGATAACTTACAGAGATTGCTGTTTAGCTTAACCACACTACCAAGTAGAATTAACTTTTGTTGATTGTTTAATTTACATCTTGTGAGTGTTGAACAGTGTTGTACTGCTTTGCTGAAAATCCTCTGTTCCTATTTGCTTTGTTTCTTCCTCTGCCATGACCTCTCCAACTTTAGCCACAGAAGGACCAGAATTTAAACTGCTAACCCCAGGGTTGATAGACGACTGCCCTACCTAATGGGCTACAAGCCAAAATAAATCTGTGATTAGGTTTTGGTGATCAGAGGTCAAAGGTCAAGGTCACTGATCTCAAGTATGTGACTTTTTGTGAACATAATATCTAACAAGGGAATTCCCACAAATTTGGTACAAACCTTCCCAGGACTCAAAGATGAAAAGATTTGATTTTGGTGGTCAAAATCAGATATGCCTCTCATCCTTGTCAATACTATATCTCAGACACCAGGAGAGAATTCCATTATATCTGTCATAAATATCCATTCGGACTCATGCATAAACCTTTTAGAATATGCTTGTGGACATACATCTTATATTAACATTAATAGTGTAGCCATTGCTGGCTGCCAGTTATAGGCATGTCATACTGCAATGAACACATGATGCAATGTGAGGATATGGCTGGCCAGTGCTGATTGCTTCATGCAAATGCAGATGGAACTCATTTTCATCGTAATACATTGCAACAATAGAGGCTTGCAGAGAAAATGAGGCCAGGGAGAGTTGCACCTACTTACAGTACATTATGATCATCCAGTTTATATGTTCTAAGATTGTAGCATTGAGTGAACACACGTATGTTATAAACTGTTATTGTTGTCTATTCTCTATACACAGGATCAGTGCAGCAGATTCTACTAAACTGAACAAGAACACAGTGATTTCTTATTCCTACTTGTCTAATTCCTGAAACCAAAGATGCCTGTTAGTTTTAGTAATTTTTATCTAGTCCATTTCACATGTAGTTCATGTTTAGCCTACTAAACCCTGGACATTTTAGTTTTAGTGACTAGTCTTAGTCCTTAGTCACCAGAAGATTGGATGACAAAATGTCATTAGCCAACTGAAGTTAAGTTCCTCAGTGAAAATTATTTTTTCTAATCTTTTCCAACAAAACTGATTGCAATTAATGAAACAGAGATTTAGTCACAGTCATTGATGATGGTGTCAGTAGGAGTATTTCACTGCTGCAGGACACCATACATGAGATTGGTTTATAAATGATGATAAGATGTATTTGTTGTTGGGGGAGATTACAAAAGCAAGTTCAAAGGTAAAGTGGAGCTATGGATTTTTAGCTCAGTCTGTGTGTGGTGTGTGTGTTTGTTTTTGTGTGTATTAGGGTGATGATATAGCACTGCCTTGGTTTGTAAGTTGAGAAAAGGGACGTTGCAGAGTAAAGTCAGTACATTCTATTGCATTTCCAAAGTACGCAGCAATCAATCAATGCATTCCGGTGGTGATGGACTGGGGCCAGAATTCACAAAACTGACGATTTTTAGTATGGATCTGAGACTGAGCCAGATCATTAATAATGTACTGTAGAACTTGAAACAAATTGTCCTGCCCGAAGCTTCTAGGCCTTAATTTTGATCAGAAGGTGCCAGTGGTTCCTTGGCATGCA